>JANQBM010047006.1:0-10034 GCA_025594535.1 Erythroxylum domingense | reverse complement strand
GAGTGTTTCCAAATGGTTTTAAACAAAATGGGCCAATTTGAGTTATCGACTTTCTGTACTTTATGATTCATCGCTGTCATGTAAAATGTTTTGAATAAAAGAAAAAGTGGGCCCAAATTAATGATGAATGAGAAGAGTTTTTTTAAAAAAATTTATATCGAGTTTTTATTTGTTAAGTGATGTGACATGTCATTCTCGCGGGGCACGGACTCGGGTATCACCATCGATATTGGGTTCGGATCCAGCGGGAGTGGGGTGTTACATATACACAGTCGTAAATGTTACCCAGGTAAGTCTATATGCCATGTAAAGTCGCAAATTCAGGTATTTTTTATTATACACAGTATCTCACATACATGTGTAAGTAATAATGTATATCCCAGAAACCTTAAATTTTACTATAAAAGGACATGAGAGGAGGCAAATTAAAGAGAACTGAGTTTTATAGTAGTTTTGAGATATAAGAAACTTAGAGAGGCAACAATTTTGATTAAGGAACAAGAACAATATTAAGAATACATCAAGAGATCCAGTAGATACCCACATCAAGTCTAAACTTGCAAGAATATTCAATAAAAGAGAAAAGGAGACTTAGAATTATGATTTCATTGTTCTCCCTTACTTTTTCTTTATGTTTATCTTTGATTTCGTTTTCTATAAGTAACTAAATGTGTTTAGTGTTTAGGTGTGACGAACCCTAGTTTAAGATAACAACGTGTTTTAATCTTTTATTCAATGTAATTATATTGATTAATTTATTGTGGTTCAATTATATGTTTTATTCTTGTCCTAATATATCTGGAATATTAGTGCATGATTTGATTTCATATAATTGAGATTGAAAAATCCTCTTGTATGAATAGATCTAGCATAATTAGAGGGAGTTGCATACAAACCTAAAGATAGGCCAACATAAATCCTTTGAAATAGGGCAAACCTAATAGTAGATCCACAAATTAATAAAACAATCCTAGGGGTTTTAACTAAAAATATTTATATTAATCAGTTGATGAATTAGTTGTTAATATTATTAAGAGAGTTATTAACATAATATTGAAATTTCCACACACCAATGACCATATTATGATTGCATAATAAAAGGTTAACAATTAAAAGATACTTAGGGAGATTCATCACCTAGACACTACTATTTGATATTGAATTTTTTGGTATTATACTTGTCCTAAGTTAAGATTTGTTTAATCTTAAATTTAGTTTATTTATTTACTTTATTTTTACTTAAAATACAAAATCTTATTGTTGGGCTAGATAATAAAAAAAAGTAACTACTAGTAATTATCGTCTTTGTAGGAACAACCCATACTTGCCTATGCTAGCTACAGCTACATTGTTCACTTGCGATAAAATTAATATTGACCTTAAACCTAGGACAATCACGACACTACCAATAGAAGAACTTATTGAATATATCCTCACATACAGAATGAGGCTCGAAGAGACACATAAAGAGATGACACTTCCAAAGAAAAGGAATTTAGCATTTAAAGCCTTAAAAGAAGAATTAAGTAAAGAGGAAGATACATCAACTAGTGAAAGTGAAGAAAGAGATATTGGATTATTCATTAGAAAATGTAAGAAGTTCTTAAAGAAGAAATTCTCCAAAATAAAGGACTTTTAGGAAGATAAAAGTGATTTAAGACATAAATCCTTTAACATTTTTTGCTTTGAATATGGAAAACATGACCATATAAAGTCACAATGTCCTGGATTTAAAGATATGAGGAGTATGAGAGAAACTACAAAAAAAACAAAAGAGAAGAAGGACAAAAAGAAAGCAATTAAAGCATCAATTTGGGATAACACAAGTGAATCCAAAAGTGTGCACTCAAAAGAAGAGATAGCTCATATATGCTTTACAGATGTGGGCAATGATGAGGAAACATCCAACCCTAATTCTTCTTATAATAGTGATATTAATTTGACATATGATAGACTAGTAAAAAGTTTAGAAATCATGGGTAAGAAAAAAAAAATTTCTTTCAAACTTAAGTAAGTTTAAAAAAGAATTAGATGTGTGCATAAGTAAAAATGAAAAGATGAAAAGGAATTGCATAGCATAAAAACATCCAAAACTGTGATTATCAATGATAATCATGAATTAGATGCATTAAGGTGTGATTTAAAAAAGGATATTGATGCTCTTAAAGATTTATTATCTAAATTTAAAAAGGAAAGTGAGAAACTTGAAAACATGTTAGGAGCCTAAAAGAATTCTACTGATAGGTATGGAATTGGATATAATTGTGAGAGTTCTTCTAAAACTGAAACTAATTTTGTTAACAAAAAATATTTGTATAGTGAAGAACTCTTTCCTAAGATCACAAATGAGGATAGGACATCTACATTTAAGCATACACATGCCCGTAATAAATGCACTAGGGATTACGTAATAACAAACATCATTCTAAAAGCGTAAAGCATCAGATGAATAATCGTTCTTAATTTCTTACAAGATACCCATGCTTTCGAAGTTCCAGTAATATAACCTTAAAACATAGAAGTTAAGAAAGAGTTAAAAAATACACCAAATCATTTGTCATAGGTTGAAATACAATGATACACCATATCAATTGTTTAGTTTGTGAACTTGGTGGTTACTATACTGAACAATATCTGGTGTTAAGATTTTATACATTTAATTGCTAAAGTTTAGGGATATTTTATCATGCTTTATGACAGATACTATTTCCAAGTGTGAGGAGGAGATAGTTGGAGGAGCCATTGGAAAACTATGGATAAGAGTTGGATGAACAGTGTTAGGGTTTCTCGTGAATATATTGATGGAGTGAGAATGTTCATGAATTTTATGGCTGAAAAAGAGGGCAAAGATTGTGAAATTTCATGCCCTTGTGCACGTTGCATGAATAGTTATATAAGGTCTCAGATGAATGTGTTTGACCATTTAATGCAATTTGGCATGGACCAATAATATACTCGCTGGGTTTTACATGGTGAACTTCCAAAATATAGATTTATCTCTAGGGAAGAAAGGGTTGATCCTGCAAATATACGCATTGATGGGATGGGCAATGATATTAATGAAAGTGATGGTGATGAGGAGGATGATGGCATGTAAGATTTGCTTCATGATGTGACTTCTTTCTTAAATGATTGTCTAATTGATCAGGATGGAAGGAGTCCTCCAATAGGTGGCGAAGATTCTATTATGGGTGCCTTTTATGAATTATTGAGTAAAGTAACTGAAGAGTTGTACCCCGAATGTACAAAATTTTCAAAGTTGTCATTTTTAATAAAGTTTCTTCACTTGAAATTATACAACAAGTGAAACAATAAGTCATTTGACATGTTAATTGCTCTGCTGAGGGATGTATTACCTAATTGTAAATCTTTGTGGAAGTCCTATTATGAAGATAATCAATTTCTAAGGAGCCTAAGTTTGGGTTATGTGTCGATACATGCATGTAAGTATGATTGTTCCCTATTTTGGAAAGAGTATGGGGACTTAGAAAGTTATCCCCAGTGTTGAACATCAAGATGGAGAATTAATGATGGCAGGGGTAAGAAGATACCTCATAAAGTTTTGTGGTACTTTCCCTTAACCCCTAGATTACAATGCTTATTCATGTCAACTAAGACCGCTAAAGAAATGACGTGGCATAATGATAGGCCTAAAGGTGAAAGTAATACCATGGTTCATCCTTCTGATGGAGAAGCTTGGAAGAGCTTTAATGAACTTCATCCTGAGTTTACTAGAGAACCATGTAATGTTAGACTAGCCTTAGTAACAGATGGATTCAATCCATATAGCAATTTGTCACTTTTATATAGCTTATGGTATGTTGTTCTCTTAACATATAATTTACCCCCTTGGATGTGTATAGATGAGTCATTTTTATGCTATCATTGGTTATTTCAGATCTAAAAGTGGTGGGTAGCGACATTGACGTCTATATGAGACCACTAGTAGATGAGTTAAATGAGTTATAGGAAGATGGTTTTAATGTTTTTGATGCTTCAAAAGGAAAAAATTTTCGAATGCATACAGTGTTAATATGGACTATCAACAATTTTCTAGCCTATGGTACTATTTCTGTGTGGAGCACTAAAGGCTATAAGGCATGCCCTATTTATAACAAGCACACTCCTTCTTATAAGTTAAGAAGTAAGATTGGTGACTTAGGCCATCGATGTTTTCTTCCTTACGATCATCTGTGGAGAAAAAGCAAGAAGTTTGATGGCAAGAGTGATCATCGGCCTACACCTAACTTACCAGATGGAGATAATGCAGTGGAACAATTATATCATGTGCAGAATATATGTTATGGAAAGCACCCTAGCAATAAAAGGAGAATGAGATTGGAAGGACAACTGAACTGGAATTAAAAAAAGCATTCTTTTTAATCTACCATATTGGCATAAGTTAAGATTGAGGCATAACCTTGATGTCGTACATGTAGAAAAGAATATTTGTGACAACATCCTTGTTACTTTGATGAATTTTGAAGGTAAAACCAAAGATACAATCAAAGCTCTGCTTGGTTTGGAAGATATGAACATTCGAAAGGAATTACACTTGAAAAGAGCAGCCGATGGAACTATTGTGCCAAAACCTCTAATATGCTATACAATGTCTTCTGATGAGAAGAAGTTTTGCGAGTTTGTAAAGAAGGTGAAGTTTCCATATGGTTATGCATCTAATATATCTAGATGTGTTAATGTTGATCAAAGGAAGATTACTGAACTTAAGTCTCATAATTGTCCTATACTGTTACAAAGCATTCTTCCATTAGGCGTGTGTGCCATCTTGAATAAAGATGTGACAAGTGTTTTAATGGAGTTAGGGGACTTCTTTCGTTGAAGTTGTAAACAAAGTTTGAATAAGGATGACGTACAGAAGATGTGTGATAAGATAACTTTAATCTTATGCAAACTTGAAATGATATACCCACCAACATTCTTTGATGTCATGGTACATTTGGCTATTCATTTGCTTAATGAAGCCTTACTTGGTGGACCAGTTGCATATAGATGGATGTATCCAATTGAGAGGTATTATTTAAATTTATCCTATCACTCAACAAAGTTAACTAAATAGTGTCCTATCTAATTATGGTTAATCATTTGTTAAGATTCCTAGGTACACTAAAGAGATTTGTTAGAAATAAAGAACGTCCAGAAGGTTCAATTGCTGAAACGTATGTTGTTAAAGAGTGTTTGACATTCTGTTCAATGTATCTAAAAGGAATTGAAACCAACTTTAACGTGCCAAAGAAAATCAATGATATGGTTGATGGTAATGACATATCAATGTTCTTTCAACGATGTAAGTCGATTGGTGCTACCAAAATAATTTCTCTTCGTATAAAAGAGATAGAGATTGCATATTAGTATGTGCTTATGAATTGTCATGAGATTGGGCCCTTTATTAAGATTTCTAACTTATTGTCAAACTAAGATATGTACTAAGTAGAGATATTTCATACAATCTTAATTGAAATTTTTTTATCCATAGTGATCAAATGGATGAGTTGAGACTACAAAGTCCATTATATGTTTAGGAGACATAGAGAACAATTTTCTTCATGATTAAAGCATCGGGTGAGAAAAATGTTTGTACGTGGTCTACACTAATAATTATATATTATTAACTAGTTTTCATTTGTTGTTATAGATGACGACATTAAGTAGCTCTAGTGAAGGAAGTATCTTCCAGTCTTTGTATGCATTAGCATGTGGACCTCATAGTTTGTTGCAGAAGTACACTGTATACAATACAAATGGCATACGATTTCACACTAAAGCCCGTGATCTGTGTAAGGTTACATAAAATAGTGGTGTTGTAGTGTTAGGAAATTACAGGGAAGATAATATTACATTTTATAGGGTTCTGACAGATATTATCAGGCTTGAATATGTTAAGGGTAAAAATGTTATGCTTTTCAAATGCAAATGGTACGATCTTGCAAATTCAAATATGAGGGTCAACGATATTGTAAAAAGCATCAATGTAACTAAGTTTTAGTACAAGGATGACCCATTTGTTTTGGAAAATCAAACGAAGCAAGTCTTTTATATGGAAGATTTATTATTCCGTCCAAATTGACAGATTGTGCAAGAATATGAAGTTAGACGTATGTATGATATCCCTTCGCTTAGTAATGAAGAAGGTTCAAATGACGTTGAGGAGTCTGATGAAGTTCTAGTGGAAGTCAAGGAATGTTCCTTAGAGTTTTTAGGTCAAAATGATATTCCATATGATGTAATAAATAATGTTTTATTGAATTTCGAGCAATATTTGAATGATGATTTGAAGGACTTAGAGACAAGTAGTAGTGAGAATGAATGTGATATTATATTGGAAGAGTCCACTGACGACAATGATGAATAAATTCTTATTATACAATTGAACCTTGTTGTTTTATCTTCATTATTATATGCAGATTTTATTATAGATTTATATTCAACACCAAGATAGCACTTCCATTTCACCATTTCTTTATATGTAGAATCCATGCTTCTCTTTGACTCGAATGCATCTTCTCTAACACAAGAAGCATCTCTTTTGTATGTGATACTTCTTTTTGTAATAACTTAAGGTCATTCTCAAAAACCTCAATAGTAGCTACTGCTGCTTTGTGTCGATGAGAATCATTGTCAAATAGTAACTTCTTGTTGACATAGATGTCAATAAGCTTTTTAGAACACAAGTCTTCACCTATAGAACCCTCTATTTGGGCAAGTTTAGACGAGAGGTGTATGAATTCCTTTACACCTTCAACAAAATGCTCATAGTCTAGTGATACACATCTGAAGGTTTCAAAAGTCAATTATGCAATATTTTGCATCTTCTCATGATTAATCATATTCATGGATTCAAGAATGCAAAGCAATCCCTTACTATATAAATAACCATTACTATGATTTTTAATCTCATTACCGTAAAATATGAAATATGAAATGTACTATAGTTTTGTATACTCATTTATCTATGTTTTGCATACCAATGTACTATGGTTCACTTCTGATGATTATATTTTAACTTCCTTTTAGATTAATAAAAAGTGTTAAAATAGAAGAATGTTTAATATATGGACTTTTTTTTCCTTGCAAGTTACTTTTTTTATTTGACTCAGCACAATACATTTAAGTAACTTATGCATTTAGCTTGTTCATGTATAAACTTTAATTGTCCCAATTCTTGGTGTGGCACTAAATATGTGTTCCTGCTGTAAATATGGACAAAGATGCTAGCTTTAAAAATAATAACCTTGTAATTATTTCATTCAATTAGTTGATCTGTTGCTTAATATTAATGTCTCTTAAATTTGTTGCTGCATTCATTTAGTTTCATATATGTTTTTATTGTGTATAAATTTGTTGCTGTGTTCATTTAGTTTCATATCTATTTTTATTGTGTATAACTCTTTCTTTAGTGAAGGCTAAGGTTCCATGGTCAGCTCGAAGGGGAAATCTTTCTGTTTAGGGGTAAGTATAAAAATTATATCTGAAATCCCTCTTTTTAACCATATTTTTTCTTGTAGCAATACATGGTTTCTTAATGCTATTGCTCTAATTCATGGAATTATTTCTGAAATTTTTGTCGAATTCTAAGACTAATTAGATTTTTTTGAAGTTTATACATTAGCAGTATCATTTTAACAAGTTCAATTGCTACTTTTCATACAAGATACTGAACAAGCTCACACTTGAGAAGTTTGATCTTCTTAAGGCTCAATTGATAGATTCAAGCATAACATCTACTGATATATTAGAGGTGAATACTCTTCTCTCTTTCTTTTTAGTCTTCGTTGTTAGAAATTTTTATCTCACTATTATCAATGAATTATCTTTCTATAAAACTTTCAAGAGATCTTTAAATGAATAGCCCTTCTAAAATCCTGAACTAGTATCATATTATCTGTAATTAGTCTTCCTACAATGAAAGCACCTTGAGTTTGATTAATAAGGGTCTTTAATGCATACTTTAGTCCACTTAAAAGAAGTTTGTAGATCACCTTAAAGATTGTGTTACAAAATGAAATAGGTATGTAATATAGCATTGAGGAGGGATTCTACTTTCTTATTCCTAATTTTTGTAAACCATCTCATGAAAGTCCTCTCTTTTAATCAGTCCCAAAATTAGTGGCTTCTTATTTAGGTTAAAATCTACCTTTAAAAAGGTTATTTAACCTTTTTATATTTTATATTAGAACTGACATGCTATCAGATAAGAGGTTGAGACCCATTAGTCGACTTTTCCTCTTTTTCCTTGTTGATCTTCTTTTTTCACTGGTTGAAGGTTTTAGTTCCTCTTCTTTTTAGTTTATAGATTCGTAAGTATCTTCATCACTATTGAAAATATAGGTACCAATCTCTTTATCTCCTATTAATACCTGTGTGTTATGCTTAATGATATTGTTTTTAGTATCTGTTGATTTTCACTTTAGGATTATCCACTTCATTCTCTTATATTTATATTGCATTTACCTCATTATGTTGGTGTATATTCAAATCATTGCTCATTGTGCTAGTATAAGGGGTTATCTAGTCCTATTAGCTCTGTATAATTACTTATGTTGAAGGGTTTTTAGCCCATTACACAAACATAAGAACATATGCTTGTATTTTGTTAAGAATATGATGGATAATCAGAAATACAAAGACACAAAAACATTCTATTCTCAATAGCACAATAGAAATGAGTTGCATTCTTCCCATATAACTAAGTTTTCTCCTTTTTCAGCTCTGGATTCTTTTAGTTATTTTATCTACAAGTTGCTAATATTATGGGATTTTAAGACTACAGTATCTTAGAAGTACTCTCAGTTATTTAACTGAGACTTGTCCTTTTGAAAATTGTAACACAGCTTCAAACTTCTCAGTCTCTCCATCTTGCACCTCACTAAAGAATATCTATCCCTTATTATTTACTTATAAGCCTGAGGTAGTTGAAAAGGAGCTAAGCAAGTTTCTAACTATCTAGTCTAGTGATAGATGTCTAAAGGTTTCAAAAGTCGCTTCTGTAATATTTTGCATCTTCTCATAATCAACCATATTCATGGATTCAAGAATGGAAAGCAGCCCCTCACCATATATTTTCAGAATAGAATCTCATACATTAGTTCCCTGTATGGAGCTAGAAGAATTGTTGATCCCATCCTAGGTCTCATTTAATAGCTTCAAACTTTCTTTGACATGTTAACAAGGTGTCCATAACCAAGATATCGCACCTTTAAACTGTTACTATCATATTATGCTTTAAATTATGGTAGGCTTCTCTAATCACCATATTTTTCCAACCAGCACACTTGTGTGTTAAAGGGAATTCAATTAGTCAATTATGATCTTGTTCGATCACTACCACAGCCACCACTAGGTAGTTTGTTAACAGAAACAAATCCATTAAACCATATTAGGTAAAGATAATGGATTCTAGGGCTTTGGGCCATATGCACTAGCTTAACTAGGTTGTCCATTTTCTTCTTTAAAAAAGACAATATACACAAACTCTTTATGTTGTGTTTTCTTTTTTCAGCTTGATTATCTCTCTCTTTTGTTCTAGTTCATATATTTTAATTTCATGTTCTCATGTTCTGGGAAATAAAGTTGTAAGAGTAATTCAAACTAACAGTAGTTGCTCATTACTAATAGTACTGCACACTAACAGTAGTTGCTCATGCTCTCATGTTCAGGTAAATAGTAATGTTGCTATTCATTGTCATTTTTAGCAAAGAGAGCCAAATTAAATCCAGACCATCCCTTCTAAAGGTAAAGATCTGAGCTTGTTATCAATGTTACTCTTTTTTATTTAATAGTGTTTAAGTTTTAATTGGGAATTTTCTATAGTGGGCTTGATTAGATGCTTGGAAAATGTGGGGTAAATTTATTAGCTTGTTGTTTTCAGTTCTAAGATTTCTTTACTTGAATATTCGAATATATCATTTAGCTGGGCTTAGTACTAATGTTATGGCTAAATAGGGACCGACATCTAAAAATGTGGGAGATCTATGATGCCATTAGATGGTGTTTGATTGTTATAGTGACCTTAGGAC
>JANQBM010047005.1:0-29926 GCA_025594535.1 Erythroxylum domingense | reverse complement strand
AAAATGATGATGAATGAATGTGGGGCCAATCTGAGTTTGTATTCCGCATGTTCTGTTATATATATATATATATTATTTGTACCGACTTTTGAATGATTGAGTGCTGTAGCACGCCACCCTCGCGGGGCATGGACTCGGATATCATCAACGATGCCGGGTTCGGGTCTTACGGGAGTGGGGTGTTACATTTGGCGAACTGTTTCCTGATGAAGGAAAGCGATCCCAAGCAAGTGAATTATATAGGAGTTCTATATGAATGAGGAGGGGGAAACAATCCCTGCTTTAATATATAGAACCCTGGGTGGAAGAATCACCCTAACTTCTCGTGGACAAACAATGCTAGAGGACGGTTCAGACCTCAAGGACAACCAAGCTTCTAACAAGATAAACCAAGCTCAATGGAATCCAAATTGGATATGATTTTAAATAAGCTTGGAACTCTAGACGATGCATAAAAGAAACTGGAAGGAAAATTTGAACAAGTAACAAAGAACCATGCCTCTTCAATCCACAATCTAAAGGTCTAAGTAAACCAATTGTCAAACACTTTCTCTACATAAAATGCAGGTAGTCTTCCTAACACTTCGGGAGCAAAACCAAGGGAGCAAATAAAGACTAGTACACTTCGAAGTGGGAAAGAACTTGAACCACCCACAAAGACAATAGAGGAGCTCCTCCATCCTGTTGAGAAAAATCAAGAAAAGGAGAAAGAAGCGAATATGAGTGAATACCCTCCTTATGTTGCCCTTCCATTGTATCAACCCAAGATCCCTTTTCCTTAATGATTACAAAAGAAGAAGCTAAATACGTAATTTGCAAAATTTGTCGAGAAATTAAAGATGCTACAGATAAATCTCTCATTTGTAGAAGCTTTGGAACACATGCCTTAATACACAAAATTTTTGAAGAACATATTATCAAAGAAGCATCCTTGGGAATATAATCAGACCGTGGCTCTAACTGACACCTGTAGTTCTATAGTCACTAGTCAAATGCCATCTAAATCGAAGGATCCAAGGAGTTGCACAAAGTGTTTGTGATTTAGGTGCAAGTATTAACCTTATATCGTTATCAATATTCAAGAAGTTCGGACTGGGTGAGGTCAAGTGAACATCGATGTTAATTAAGTTGGCTAATCAATTCATTAAAAGACCGTTTGGAATAGTGGAAAAAAATTTAATGTAAGTGGACAAGTTTATTATTGCTGTAGATTTTGTGGTTCTCGATTTTGAAGACGATAAGAATTGTCCACTAATCTTAAGTCAACCATTTATGAATACAGGGAAAGCAATAATTGAGGTTCATAAAGGGAAATTAAAACTTTAAATAGGCGAGGATCAGATCGAATTCAATATGAATAAGGCTTTAAAGAATCCAATTACGAGCAGTGCATAACTGAAGGTTGAAATTATGGATCAAAATTTACAAAAACAAGTAGAGAGTTGCATTATAGAAGTACAATCAGTGGAAGCAGAGATAGACAATGGATATCAAAAACTTGAATCTAAAGGAGATGATGAGATAGAGGAGTTGGATGTTCAAATGCATAAAGATAAATTAATTCGAACCGAAGCACCCATACCACCATCTACAGAAAAACCACTCCTTTAAAGATTAAACCTTTACTTGCGTATCTCAGATATATCTTTCTTGGTGAAGGTCAAACGTTACTGATAATCATTTCCAATCAATTGAACGAGAAACAAGAAAGTAAGGTAGTAGAAGAAAGCAAGTGAAAACCATCAGATGACAGATTACTGATATTCGAGATATAAGCCCAAATGTTTACATGCATTGAATAAACCTAAAGGAAGGATGTAGAACGGTGAGGGAACATCAACGAAGGTTGAACCCTAATATGAAGGAGGTGGTCAAGAAGGAGATAATCAAACTCTTAAATGCAGGGATAATTTATCCTATCTCCGATAGTGAATGAGTTATTCTAGTACAATGTGTACCTAAGAAGGGTGGAATGACGGTAATAGAAAGTGATAGTGGAGAAGTAATTTCAACAAAAATGGTCACAGGACGAAGAGTATACATAGATTATCACAAACTCAACTCAGTGACTAAGAAAGATCGTTTTCCTCTCCCGTTCATAGACTAGATGATAGAAAGGGTATCTAGACATTCGTTTTATTATTTCCGGGATGGATTTTTGGGATATAATCAAATCTTCATTTACCTTGATGATCAAGAAAAGACCATATTCACCTGCCTTTATGTTACATTCGTGTACAGACTGATTTCTTTCGGACTATAAAATGCCCCGACTCTATTTCAAAGATGTATGATGTCTATCTTCACCGATATGATAGAAGTTATAATGGAGGTGTTTATAGATGATTTTTCAATTTTTAGAGATTCTTTTGATATGTGTTTAACTAATTTGGACAGAGTTCTTCAAAGATGTGAAGAGTTATACTTGGTGCTGAATTGACAGAAATGCTATTTTATGGTGCAAGAGGGGATAGAGCAACTTCCACTAAGGATTTGAGGCCGACAGAGCAAAAACATAAGTGATAGAGCAACTTCCACCTCCAAGTAATGTAAAATGTGTTCGAGGATTCTTATGTCATGCAAGATTTTTCACAAATCGCAAGACCTTTGAGAAACTTTTTTGTCAAAGATGTGCTCTTCCTATTTGATGACAAGTATATGTCTGCATTCAAAAAATTAAAGGAGGCATTAATATCAACACCAATTTTATTGCCACCGGACTGGACACTTCCATTTGAAGTTATGTGTAATACAAGTGACCGCATCATAGGTTATGTATTGGGTTAAAGAAAAGACAAAAAGGTTGCATTCTATGCTAGCAAGACCCTTGCAGGACCTCAGTTGAATCACACCACTATAGAGAAGGATTTACTCACAGTAGTGTACACATGTAATAAGTATGGACAATATCTTTTAGGTTAAAGGTAATCGTATTCACCAATCATACAATGTTAAAATACTTGTTCAACAAAAAAGATGCAAAACCAAGGCTCATTTGATGGGTGTTACTTTTACAGAAATTTGATATAGAGGTGAGAGAAAAAAAGGTAGCAAAAAGTGTGGTTGCCACTTATCTAGACTGGAAGGAGGGGAACGTAAGCCAAGTGATGATATTAATGAAAATTTCCCCGTTGAAACCCTAATGCTACTCGAGAGTTTAACTACACCATGGTTCGCTGATATCGCAAATTATGTTGCCAATGGTAAACTTCCTTCAGATTTATCTTACCAACAAAGAAAGAGATTGGATGAGCCAATTTTATAAAGAGCATACGTTGAAGGGTTAATGCGATGATGTGTTACAGAGGAAGAAATGTTGGACATCTTAAAGCAATGTCATGAAGGTTAGTATACTAGACATTATGGAGCCAACAAAATGGTAGCTCGGATAATTGGGAGTGGATGTTATTGGCCACAATTGTTTAAGGATGCTCAGACTTTTGTAGCATAATGTGATCGATGCCAGAGAATAGGTAACATCTTAAAAACAAATGAGATGCCTTTATCTAACATTTTGGAAGTGGAATTCTTCGATGTATAGGGCTTCAACTTTATGGGTCCTTTCCCATCCTCAATGGGAAACATGTACATTATAGTGGGGGTGGATTATGTTTCCTATTGGGTTGAAGCGGTGACATCTCCAACCAATGATGGAAAGGCGTTGCAAAAGTTCATAACATTTATTCAATCGGTTTAGAGTGCCATATATAATAATAAGTGACAGAGGTACACATTTCTACAATAAATCTTTTAATACTATTATAAAAAGATATAGAGTATACCACCGTGTTGCTACACCTTACCATTCATAAACTAGTGGTCAAGTTAAAGTTGTCAATTGAGAACTAAAATGAATTTTAAAAAAGACGGTGAACAACTCCAGGAAGGATTGGGCAATAAAGTTAGACGATGCCTTGTGGGCTTATAGAACTGCTTTCAAAACACCTATCAAAACAACTCCTTATAGGCTCATATATGGAAAAACTTGTCACTTACCGATCGAACTAGAACATTGAGCATACTGGGCGATTAAAGCATTAAATTTTGATTGGAAGAAAGCAGGTGAAAAGAGACTTCTGCAACTGGACAAACTTGAAGCTTTTTGTTATAATGCGTACTAAAATGTCAAACTCTACAAGGAAAAGGTAAAGAAATGTCACGATTCTCGTCTTAAACAAAAGGAATTTAAAGTAAGAGACATGGTTCTGCTATATAATTCAAGGTTGAGGTTGTTTCCAGGAAAGTTAAAATCTCGATGGAATTGACCTTTTACAATTATTCAAGTTTTCGATCATGGAGCCCCTAAACTGGAAAATGGTAATAAAGAAACTTTTAAGGTCAACAGGTATAAGCTATATCTCTTAGGAGCAATTGCCAAGGACAAGGAAGTGATTTCCTTCTGTTCTAGCAATTAAAATGCCTCCATGAATGCAAGGTCAAGCTAAGGACATAAATTAGCGCGCTTAGTAGTTTGATTGAAATCATTTAGTTATAGTTGTTTTAAACTTTCAATAAAACTTTAGTAATTTGGATTAATCTGGGATCATTAATTCCCTCACTCTTTTCAAGTAATTCCTAGATAAGACAACAATCTCAGGTGTCCAACATATTCATTCCCGCCTCTATCACCATAAGTCTTTGTACTAACCCTTTTTTCTTTTTTAACTTTAGTCTTTACTTGCTTTTTGTTTTATTCTAATTTATGTTTCTTCTTTCTACATAAGTTTGTTTGTCCCATTCTCACATTGTGGTCAATGTGTTGTGATCGCAAGGTTACACGCACTAAGTTTTACTATTTATAATCTTGGTAAATTTCGCAAGCGTACAGGTCATTTGCATAGTACCTAAGGTATCGATCCCACGAGGAGGGCTAACTAGTCCTAAATATAAGGTTGGAAACACTACCGAACAATAATTAACAAACAATAACTTAAAACACAAGAATTAACAAGGCCAAATAAACCAAATCAATCAACAAAAATAACGATTATCAATTAACATGAAATTAAAAAGAATAACGATGATAATAAACAAATTAAATACAAAATTGAATAGTAATGGAATTTATCCAATTAAAAAACAATGATCACACGCCCAAATTCAACCTAATGAGTTTACCGAAAGAGAGAAAAGGAAAATTACCTATCTTTAATGACAACCTAACCAATTATGATTTATTGAATTAAAAGTTCTAGAAAATCCTAGGTCAACTACTCTCTCTCCAGTTATAATTGAACCCTAAAGTATAAACCCTTACTAGATTATAGGAAGTTGTAATCACTCAATTACCAACCTCTTCAAAACTTAATTAGTTCTTAAGTTCTCTAATAAACAATTGGAAACCTAATGTGATCTCTCTACATAAGATTTACCAACTTGATTTAATTCCGGATCTATTAATCTGCCTAACTCTTGTTAGTCCAAATTATTAGTTTTCTCTCAATTCACCCTCTCAGTTTATTATCGAGATATTAAGTGCAGAATAAATCACAATTAATTCAATGAACATATAAAATGATCAGATTTCATAAAGTCAAAAATAATAATCCAAAGGTGAGTATAGAACATCGTCCATAACGAAATCTATAATCAACTGTCTATATCAATTCTATAATCAAATAAAATTGAAATACACAGGAACCAAAAACTACGTAGGATGATGGTAGGCTGTGACTTCAGAAAGCTTCTTAATCTGGGAAGCACGTCGTGTCTGCATCATCTTCCTCTTCTTTTTTCCTTCGTCTCTTTCTCGATCTCTCAAGGTCTCTTTTAGGGTTTCATTAGGTGGCTACTCAAAGATCTTCTAAGGCTCTCTTTTCGACCCTGCATCTGACTTGTAATGTTTTATTTATACTTTTGAGGCTCTAGGTCAAACTAAGAAATCTTATGAAACTTGAGTTTTGCTATCAGCCTGACGTAGGCCACGATCCTGGCCCTGCCTGCCACGATCGTGGCTAGATCCTTAACCTTTCTATTATGATAGTGACCTAGATGTCCACTCTTTGTCACGATCATGCCCTCCTACGCACAATCATGGTCTGGATGCTCTAGCTCGTCCTTCTCTGTCACGATCGTGGCCCTGCTGTGCAAAATTGTGGCCTATGAATTTGGTGCAAATCTCCTCGAATCTTCTCCGTTCTTCATCGTTTACCCTGAAACACTAACAAAAGCATCACGACACTTAAAAAATATAACATTTAAGCTCAACGACTTAATCTAACCTATAACACTAAAACACACAAACTAATATAATTAAGCACTAAATGCATACTCAACACTAAAATTCACACTAAATATATCACAAATTAAACCCTAAAATATCATACAATTGACAACTATCAGTATCCCTACACTTAAACGTTTTCTTGTCCTCAAGCAAACAAAACAACAACACACATCAAACATAAAACACACAATGCAATAATAAGGCACTGACTTTGATCTTTATGAAATGAATTTAATCTTGAACATAATCATTCAGTTATGTCCAATCATTAACATGAAAAATATGCATTTAGGGGCTTTGAACTAAATATACAACTTAATCGAGACTTAAGTGTTAAAACTTATTTACTCTGTTTAGTTGTATACACACATTAATAATTTTTCGGTCCCTCGGACTTTGTAACTGTTCCTAAGTATATTTTTATGAAAATTTAAGCTTATTACAAGTCTAGTAGGTTTTTATTAAGAAAACATAAATTTTTTTATTTAAACCAGGATTTAATCTTTTACTCGGAAGCAAACATTTGTGATGAATGTCGATCCAGTTACTCAACTAGGTCATTTTATTAAACAACTTGGTTAAAACTTAATTGTAGCCTTTTGATGTGAAGGTACATATTTGTGACGTGTGTCGATCAGGTTACTCAGCTATTATCACATTTTCAATTGGCTACTAGCTCTATTCATCACCTGAAGGTCAGCAGAATAGTAATTTATTAACAAAACTTTTTTTATTACCTACCTTGCTGCTTTTAGCTATTCGTTTTTAAAAAAAAATACTAGTTAAGTTACTTAAGTTAAAAGACCTCAAATTATGAATGAATGTGGCAATCCAAAGGGTGAGAAATTTACACTAAGTCCTAATTAGGCTGTATATTTATCCAAAGGCCCCTTAATTCACTAATTTCGCAGGCTAATAATCATTCACAACCCAATAGACTATGTCCAGAATTAAATGAATTTTACTTAATCTGAGCCATTGACACATTCACACACTTCACACAATATAACCTAGTAATTATCATACAGTGTGCAAAATCACATTGAAAAGTTAAACATACAATCCCTCCCCACACTTGAACAACCCATTGCCCTCAATGTGAGAAGGAAACACACACAAACACATACACAAAGGGTAAAGACAAGAAAATAAAATAACAAAGAACAGACAAAATGAACAATAAAAATAGAAATAAAAAATAAAAAATAAAAAATAAAAATAGAAACAAAATAGAACAGAAGAATAATTTAGGAAAGAAAAAATTTGGGTTAGATATGAAATCCTAAGGAGGCGGAGGTGGTGATGGTGTCGAAGGTGGCAGTTGAATGCCCTGAGACTCGAAATACCGATGGATCTGTCGACTATCTTGGCTCTGGCGTCATTGTGTACATGCCATCTCTGCAAATGTTCTATTGGTTTTTGATATTGCATCCAAAACCTTATTCTAGCCTTGCTTTTCCTCTTCTTCTTCTTCCGATTCTTCACTCGATGAATCCTTCTATCGAGGTGACGCTGAACTCGAGCTCGCTTGACTTGCCCTGGTCCATACATGTGTCTTCTCATGGATATCTCGCAGACTCATGTTTATGGAAGGAATGATCTCTGCCTGAAATAAATGATAATGGTTGAGGAAGTAATGGGGTGAATTGTTAACCCCCTTTGTTCCATACCAAAATGTTCTGCAATGGCAGACACTATATATCCTATTCCAAGATGGTTGCTCCACTTACGTGGAGTCGTAGCAATGACGTTCAGCACATGCTTAGATGTGCATACCGAAATACTATGGTCCATACACCACAATATGAAAAGTTCCTTGGTGAAATACTTGTTGGTTTCTAACTTGCCAAAAACTAGCTGACATATAAATTTGTGTAGCAGTAAGTGTTCATGGGACTAGATAATGTTATTGTGCACATTCTTAGCGTGGAATTGCTCAATTCCAGTCAGCTCATGCCAATATTGGGAAGGACGAAAGTCATCATATTGATCAATGATGGTGGATTCGAGGAATCCACACATCTCACACATAATTTCGATAACCAGTTCATATGATCGTCCTCCCAATCTAAACCATAATTCCTTAGTATTCTTAGGGTCAAAGGTCAAGGTAGTAAAGAATTCTAATGCAAGTTCCTCATAAACAGGGAATTGGAACCGTATAAATTGGCCCCACTAGATTCTCTCGGCTACGTTCTCTACACGCTCACATAATTTTAGCCTATCTAATGTGTCAACATCAAAGTATTTAGGAACTAAAATTTGTCTAGAAAGAAAGGATAAAAATGAGTAGCTTTCTCCTCGGTATAAATGGGGAATGGTGCTCTAAAGTCCGTTGCTTGGTTCTTTCTCCCCTGTCCTGTAGCTTGTTGTCTTTCATAAGGTTCCCATTGGGCCAATTCCTTAATGCGTGGCATGATTGAGGTAGAATGTGAAAGAATTCGATAGGTTAAAATTTCTATTGAGAGGTGAGAGTGTTTGGTCGCTTGAATTCTAGAGAGATAAAATGGAAATAAAAGTGAAAGTGAAAAAGAAGTAAGAACTAAATATATAGGTGGTAAAAAGGGTAAAATGGTAAAAACTTTAATTAAAAATAGTGCCTACCCTATTTCTACATTGCCACGGGCCACGATCGTGGCATGCTATGCCACCAACAGCATGCTCAATCACAGGCCACGATAGTGACCAGCGACTGTACCCTATCTCCAATGTCCTTTGTTTGCTTTTTCCAGTCTTTTCCCTTTCACTTCGTAATTCTTTTATAACCATTGTTCACTTTCTCTTTATGTTTGCACATGCTTCCTGTAATTCCAAAATCCTATTCCTTTTTTCCTTGTTATTTAACGAAAACAAAAATAAACTTAACTACGGAATTCAATTGTTCTAACAAAATTCATCATGAAAATAATTTTTCCATGGTTGCCTCCCATGTAGGGCTTTTTTTAATGTCAGTAGTTCGATGCTCATTTAAGCTCATAGTGGTTGGAATGAATGGTTTGATGGTAGCGTCGTCATTAGTCGCAAAGTTTGTACCTTAGCTACCATACTGCAATTACCACCGTCCTTGCAATTTTGTTTGCCTCTTATTCTCCTTCGCGAGCGCTTCTTTCAGAAGCATTTACGGGATCCTCTATGTCCTCCCATTCACCTCAAGGCTCGGTTTCTTTGACATCCACTGGAGTTGAAGGAGTTCCGTACTGTCTAATGGTCACCTTGAAGGTTATATGCTCCTTCCCTAGTCGCAGAGTTAACTCGCCCCCATCAACATCAATAATTGAGTGTACAATGGCTAAGAATGATTGCCCAAGAATTATCAGAGTATCCTTATCTTCGTTGATGTCCAAAACATAGAAATCCGTGGGAAAGATAAATTTACCAACCTTTACTTGCACATCTTCTATAATTCCCATTAGTCTATGTGACGTTTTATCGGCTGTCTTGACCAAAAACTTAGTGGGCACTAACTCTCTTAACCCCAATTTTAGATTGAAAATATAGGACATCATATTTATGCTTACGCCTAAGTCCAAAAAATGCCCTACCTATAATAATGTTGTTGATACTACAGGGGATGAAAAAGTTCGTTGGGTCATCTTTCTTCATCATTATATTGAGGTTTCCTTCCAATGGTTGCTCCTTAACCTTCTTCTTAATAGACTCCTGTATTTTAAGCTTCGACTATACTTGTTTCGTCACTTCCTCGATCTTGTTATGCTCAATTTCCCATAATTGTTCTGCTTCCCTCTTTTGATATAACTCTCACTGCTGCACGATAGGGAACCGAAATAGCCGTCGAGTTACTTGAATTGACTCTATCACGGGATCAATCGAAAGGTCTTGTTCAACTACTTGACCTTTTCCTCTATCTTCTTCCTTTCCTAGTTCCTTGTCCTGAGTTTGCCTTATAACCATGATATGCTTCTTACGGTTTGACTCGGTGTTGCTTGGAAGAGTTCCAGGATGTCGAGTAGACATTGCCTCTGTGAGCTGCCCCACTTGGACTTTTAAATTGTGTAGAGATGAAGCATAATTCTTCGTTACTTGCTCAAACTTGCTCTCGAGCCTCCTACAAGCTTCCTCCACACCTCCGATCTTGTCCAAAATTTTGTCCAACTTTAACTCCATCGAGCTTGTTTTATCCTGCTGAAAGCTTGATTGCCTTTGAGGCCTGAAAAACCTCCATTATTATTGTTCGACCAGGAAAAATTAGAGTGATTCTTCCACACAAGATTATAGGTGTTTGAGTAAGGATTGTTTCCCTCTCCTTGTCCATATTGTGCCCCCATGTAGTTTAATTGCTTCTAGTTATCCTCTCTCATTAGGTAGCAGTCCATAGTATCATGATCTACTTGACCACATAACTCACACTTCAACTACGTGACCTTTACTTGAGCTGAAGATGTCACCTTCATATTACTGAATTGTCTCGTCAAATTGTTGATCTTAGCTTGCATCTTTGTCATCTGATTGATTGCGACTACTCCCTTTTGCTTTCTAAAGGTAGTCGATTGCCTACTTCTCTCACTCACCTATAGGCAGCTATTACTAGCCATCTCCTTAATCAACCGTCTTTCACATTAAAGATCCTCCTGATGCTACACCGATTGTGCCTTTAGTAGGTGGGTTTACTTCATTGTAGAACGTCTACAGAAGGAACTCCTTCGGTAGATTGTGGTGTGGGCATCTCCTCTACAGGTCCTTATATCGATCCCATGCTTCATAAATTGGCTCCCCATCACCTTGTTGGAAATTAGTAATTTCCTTTATGATCTTTGTAGTCTTTATTAATGGGAAGTACTTATCTAGAAAAGCATACACGAGCTACTTCCACGTCGTAATGTTAGCAGGGCTCAGTGAATGATACCAAGCCTTCGCTCTATCTCTAAGTGTGAAAGGGAATAACCTAATCCTAACAGCATCCTCCGACAACTGGTGATGCCAGAAAGTATCACAAATCTTGAGGAAACTGACTATGTGTGCGTTCGGATCTTCATTAGCCAGTCCATAAAATTGGACGTTCTGCTGAAGCATATTTAGGAGGGCTGGCTTGATTTTGAATGAGACCACTTGAACAGGCTATCTAATCACTCCTTCATTCACTGGGTTAAACCCTGGCCTTAGGAAGTCCATGAGGGTCCTCTGTTCTTGCCTTCCAGGGTTAACTTCCTGATCCATATTTCTCTGAAATTCCTCGGCCATTGTTAAGTTTTCTACCTCTTCTTTTTCCTCTCGCCGAGCTTTTCTAAGGGTTCGTTCTAATCACATGATGTCTAAATCTAATGTCTTAGCTGCACGACTCAAACCCCTCGTGACTTTTTTGTTCATGCAAAAGCACGATTCCTAAGTAAAATGAACGAAATAAAAATAAAAATAATAAACTATTATAACGCCTTAAACTAAAGAACTAAATTACCTTCCCTGACAACGGCACCAAAAACTTGGTCACAAGGTTACACGCGCTAAGTTTTACTGTTTATAACCTTGGTAAATTCTGCAAGTGCACAGGTTGTTCACGTAGTACCTAAGGTATGAATCCTATGAGGAGGGCTAACTAGTCCTAAATCTGAGGCCGGAAACACTACTAAACAATAATTAACAAACAATAACTTAAAACATAAGAATTAACTAGATCAAATAAACTAAATCAATTAAAGAAATAACGATTAACGATTAACACAGAATTAAAAACAATCATGATGACAATAAAAAAATTAAATACGAAATTGAATAGTAATGGAATTTAGCCAATTAACGAACAATGATCACATACCTAAGTTCCACCTAATGAGTTTACCGAAAGACTAAAAGGGAAAATTACCTATCTTTAATGATAACCTATCCAATTACGATTTATTAAATTAATAGTTCTAGAAGATCCTAGGGTAAACTACTCTCTCTCAAGTTGTAATTGAACTATAAAGTATAAACCCTAATCAAATTATGGGAAGTTGTAATCGCTCAATTACCAACCTATCCAAAACCTAATTAGTTCTTAAGTTCTCTAATAAAGAATTGGAAACCTAATGTGATCTCTCTACATAAGATTTACTAACTTGGTTTAATTCCAGATCCATTAATCTGCCTAACTCTAGTTAGTCTAAATTAATCGTTTTCTCTCGATTCACCCTCTCAATTTATTATCGAGATATTAAGCGCATAATAAATCATAATTAATTCAATGAATATATAAAATGATCAGACTTCATTAAGTCCAAAATAATAATCCAAAGGTGAGTATAGAACATCAACCACAACGCAGTCCATAATCAACTATCTATATCAATTCTATAATCAAATAAAATTGAAATACATAGGAACCAAAACTATGATGGGATGAAAGAAATCGTATAAAGCTTATTTGCATAAAATTTTAACCACTTTCGTAAAAATTAATTAGTTTATTAAAGTTACAGTGTTTTGATTTCTCAATCTTCGCAGAATAGGGGAGAAGTATAGTTAAAAATTCTTTTCTTTAATAGTTCTTATTAAAAACATGAATGAATTGATTATAGTTATACAATTTAAATCAACTAAATTTCAAACTAATTTGAGTTGAAACTTATAGAGATCAGTTTGTATGGTTCCTTTGACTTTTTCTTTTATAATATACCTTTACCTAAGCCACATTACAACCCTTATCAAGACTATTTGATTTATGCATTAAATTCATATTTTTTAGTTGTGGAGATATCATTTATAAACAATCCTATAGAAATAACTTATTATGTTTTAATTTAAGAGTTTAATGAACCTAAAATACTTTGAGTGTATAAAGTAAAATCTATGAGAGGGTGTTAAGTTTTGTTTCATTCAAGTTTGAAAGAAATGATGAGATGTTATGTTTTCATTATAAAAATTTGTCCTATGAGCGTTTATTCTCTTGATTGCTATTTTACCCTAAGCCTTTGATACACATTAACTTTTGAGATATTTTGTATAACATAAAAGAGGATGAGAGGAATATTGATATATTTACTTGATGTATGCTTGAGGATAATTAAGAGTTCAGTGTGGGGAAATTTGATAAGATATAATTAGATCATTTTAATTACACTTATTTCCTAGTTTTGGATGATTTTGATGCTTAATTGGTAAAAATGATATTTAATTTAGTTTAGGAGGTCACAAGTGGAGATTGGATCAAATTTAGTTTGGAAAATCTAATTGGAGTATCATTTGTTAAATCCATAAATTTTGTATAGTTAGAGCGAAAGATGGCAGATTATGATAAGATGAGATTGCGTTTAAGAGTCAGACTCACTTTAGGAAGTTTATTCGAATTAGGAAGCTTTATATTGAGCCTTATTCTATAGGAATTTTGACTTATTTCAACCATTATATTTGTAATATTTATAGACTACAGTTTCAAAGAGGGAAGAACATGTTTCTTCTTAATTGATTTATTTTCTTTCTTTTATTTTAGTGTGGAAAGATAGCTATGAGTATCTAAATCTAAATTTTCTTATCCAACGAGAATTAAAACACCATTTGTTAATTAGGGAGGTATTTTTCTAAAACTAAATTTTATTTCAATTTAACCATTTCTTGTTTCTTGTTCTTCTATTTCATGAGTACTTAATATTGATTGATTACTAAATTAATCTGGTGTTTAATTATTCTATTACTATCTTTAAAAAATAGAAAACTTTTAATTTTCAGTTGAGAGATAATTCTAAACTATATTATCTCATTTTTCTATTGAAAAGTCTATTGAGACCTCTTAAGCCTCCCCTAGTTCAGCCATATCCTAAAATTTTACATCTTTTTAATTAAAAACTATACCAAAGAAAAGTAGAAAATTATGCCTCTTTATCACACATTTTTTAGAATTGTTATCAATCAATTTTGGTATTAATCATTTCAAATAAAATTACTTCATAATTTTATTTTTTCATATTTTTTGATACTAGCATTTTATTCTAGTAATGTTACTTTTAATTGTTCAATAGTTTGGCATTAGCAAGACCGTTAATTTGATACTGCGCCAAGCACTTTCACAAATTTCTTTCTCTTAATAGAAAATTTTACTTTTTTTTGTTAAAATTCTATTAACTAAAATTGGTTTAAAATCTATCAGATATAAATTTAATAACTATGAATAATTCCAAAATTCCTTGTATATAGGAAATGCTGAATATAATATGTACTTAGCATTATAATAAGGGGTACATGCTTAAGGATACTTATATTTATTTTTATATTTATTTCATTTTCATTTTAAATTTAATAAAAATATATTTATTGAGATTTTCGTTTCAATTTTTTGGTTTAGTTTTTTAATTTTTGTAACTTATGAAAATTAAAAATTTTAATATTAATTAATAATAAGAATTATGATTAATATATTTTAATTATTTAATTGATATAATTACTTTAAATTTAATTCTAAAAATATTTCTAAATTTATTAATTATAAAAATATTTTCAATTTAAATATATTAAAATGCATAAATTCTAAATAAAATCAATTTTAATACTTAAAATATATATTGATAATAAATATTAATAAATAAATAAATTGTTATTATTAAATTATTTATTTGAGTAAAATATAATAATTTTTATTAATATTTATTAATAAATATCTATAAGAGAATAAAATAAAATATATTTATTTAGCCAGTTGACGAAATTAACTTATCTTTTATTAGTATTTAATTATTATTACGTTAACATTAATAATGAACTAAATTTGATAAACATAAAAATAAAACAAGGAAATCTAACTAAAATAAGGCAAAAAGGACAAAAAAAGATGGTAAGGTTTACCACTGCCAACAAAGTAAACCTTAACATTTTGTAATATTCAAATTAAACTCTTTCATTTTGGAAACTTTTAAACTGAACTCTATGTTAATAGAAAAGGTGACGGAGAAATAACACTATAATTTAAAATAATAATATTAAAATTAGTATATTTTAATATTATTATGAGTCTTATATTGCCATCTGACGCTTATATGGTAATGTGAGACTTATCATCATCATCACCCAGTCCGAAATCCTGCAACAAAGCGAGTTTGGGGAGGTCTGATAGTATGTAGCCTTACTCCCACAAAATAGAGAGTCTATTTTCGGTAGACCTATATGCGATTATGACATGAAGAAAAAAAGTAGTACAATATCAAGCCCTATACATGACACATTATTTGAAAGAGAATTTGTACAAAAACTACTAACTACTCCTTCAGTCTCAGTTGATCGACCGTTGAGCCATTTCTTGACAAAAGTACAAGAATTAGTCTTCTCGTAGAGTCTGTCTGTCTTTAATGTCCTCTCTTTGACCTAAAATATCAACGTTGCAATTTTGGTGAGTTTTGTAAACTCAATGATGTAACCTTCCTCGATGGTTCACCCAATTTATACCACATATCAAATCATATAAGCACATAATTCACAACTTTCCATTTAACAATTTACATCACATATCATATATTTCACATATCCCAATCTCATTTAATGACATAACCACATTCCAATTCAATCAGTCAATCACACTTAATAAATGTATATGCAATGTTCATATGACCCACTTTCAATTATTACGTTGTTATGAATAAGCGCCTAAACTGTCCCATATCTAATGTAGATATCGGGTTCATTAATACTGTCCCTTACCTTTTGCGGATACAAGGCTCATTGTACACATCGAGTCTTTAGTTCTATACCATATTTCAGAGCTTTAAGCTTATATTCGGTGGCTACTCATGTCACAACTATCTTTATCTGATCATGCATTCGTGTATGAAATGCATCACAATAATATTCAATCATTTATTATTTCAATCATTCCCATTCGAACACATTTACAGTCCCATTCCCATTTATCATATTCAATCAATCATTCACAATTTAAATCACAATTATCATCGGACCTTAGTCCGACTTTTGACAAACATGTTGAGCAAACATATAGTCAGTCCAAATTCACATTCAAGGAACACTTCAATATCACATTTATCAATCAATACCTCGGACCTTCATGTCCGGAATCAATACAATCAAATTCTCATTCAAATCACAAACACTCCTAATATAGTCCTGAATATCAAACTCCTCGAACAATCAATTGTTCGGAATCATCAATGTCACAATTATATCAATATCTAATCTTTATAGAAAAAATCAAGTTTAATCAAAATATTATTAACAGAACACATTTCTAAATCGAGGTCTTACATCTAGGTTACTCACAAATCGCTCCAGAAAGCTATTGCCTTGAAGTTCCGACAATGTCTGGATGATGGCGCTCAATGTGCTCCTCTATAACATATAATACATACACATATGAAATTTTGCACAATTATGAATTTATATATGCACATTCATATATACTGAATACGTATAATGTATATTCATGACAATTTTGGGTTTCTTAACATTATTCTTGTCACAAAACTCATTCGTATATCAATACACAATTAATCAATTCAGATTTGTCTAAGCATACTTTTGGGTCCACTTTGCATGATTATTATCTTCAGGAAATTAAAGTAATTTGATAACATTTTCTTCTAGGAAATTGTTTTCGCATGTCTTAAGTTTCCAATGACACCAAGATCATCCAATTTGATTCAGTATTCTATGAGTTATGCTCAACAATTATAGACTATGTACATTTGGAATTTTGGCTAGAGCATGATCATGCAGTCAAGTTGTACAATTCATATCTCTCAATTCCAATATCCAAAAATTACAAACTTTACACCAAGTTAAAGATAAGAGAACAGGCTACAAATTTTATGAAGACACCTTAGTCTAATTCAACCTACATCAATACATTTTATTCAATAACCACAGGACACGATTTCTGTCTCTAGTAGTTCTACAGCCTCAGTCAAGACTCAATTTCAAGCCAGATTTTGAAATACTTAGAGACAGAATTAAAAGTTGACTTCTTCAAAAAAGTTGTAAGCAATTGTCTCTACCTTAATCTGAATCAATAATTAACTCATCTATAAATCTACATGTCAAAATATATCCAAAATACCGTAGCATGATCAGTGAAATCATTTCAGTTAACAATATTCCAGCACACTCATATTTTCATCCTAAATTTATCACTCAATATTTTCCTAATGGATTCAGATGTTCACAAATTTTGGTGGAGATTGAGAGAAATGTGTTATGAGTCTATTGGTTCAAGAATCATGTCATTTGGATGTCAGGAGAAGAAGTTATAACAAAAAGAACAAAAGATGTTCAGAGAAAACACTACAACTAACATATTCCAGCAATTCTTCTTCACCAATATCACATGCATTTCAGTCCAATTCAAGTATCATTCTCATATCATTTAACCTGCCTTAAAGCTCAGATTGTTACTTACCTATTAGGCTTCCAATCCAACACAAAACTTCAGATTGAACCAAGTCTCCATACAAGCAAAATCAACATAAACTTATGGTGAAAGCAAGATGATTTTCGGATAGCAATATGAAGATCATAATCAACTAGTTTTCTTGACAATTTGGTGAATAATTGAAGTGTGATTTTCTTGCACAACTTTAGCTAGGGTTAAGAACAAAATGCAGAGAAGAGTTGGAGCAATTTCGGTGGAGATGGGTGAGGGAAACAACAGAAACTTTGCTGCTGGAATTTGCTCCATCATCATGCTAGGTGTCAACTTGTAAACTCACCATATGTCTTAAGGCATGCTAGCCATTTGTTCAACAATTATGCTGCCACTACTCCACTCATTATGCTGCCATTTGTCACCCTTTAATCAGTCCACATGTCACTCTAAGATTGGTCCACATGTTACATAATAATTGGTCCATTTGTTACTCCATAATTAGTCCATTTGTCAATTAATTCCTAATCCAATTGCCACTCATTTGACTAAGCCAAATGTCACTCAATTTTGAGCTTAGTCATCCTAATTTTCCATGTCTCAATTAGTTTTACCACTAGGCACTTTTCCTAGTCAAAAAATACCCCACAATTTTAAAATTTTTCGAAATATCCGAGATGTCACTAAAAATGCAAAATTAATTCTAATACACACCAATTCAATTTTCAAGACAAATAATCCAAAATTCACATTTTTAATCACATAAAAAATCACTTATACCTGAAAAATGTCAATGAATGCATGTATAATTATTTTAATGTGCAAAATCAATAGTCTCATGTATGTGTATGCCACATCATGCATAAGCATAGATTATGCTTCCTAATTTCTCTTTAACCTCTTATAAACACTATTTTCACCTTATCATAAATCACAGGATGTTACACATTTTGTAGTTAGATGGAAGTCAAATATTGCAACAAATATAGTGAAGAAGTTATATAAGAACAAAAAAGAAGCGATGTAGTAGAGAATTGTCTTGAATGAAGATAGTGCTTATGAAGTTTCAAAGGGTGACGGGAAGCATTATGTAAGGATTGGTAGATAACAAACATGTAGTTATCAAGTATGGGATCTATATAAATACCTATGCAAACATGGAATTAGTGCAATTTATCACTCAAAAGAGAAGGTTGAGACATTCATAGATTCATGTTATTTAAAGGGTCGATTCCTAAGTTTATATGACCATGTATTACAACCTGATAGGGGTGAAATTCTTTGGCCTTCAACTAATGCAGAGGTGGTACATCCTCTACTAAAAAGATTTATGCCCAGTAGATCGATAATTTCAATGAGGCACTAAAATTAGCTAAAGAAGCTACAAAATCTAAGCACATTGTCTAAAAAATGACAAATACAGAAATTAAAGAAATATGGTCACAAATCCACAAAATTCAACAAAGATAATATTTTGATTTATAATTAATTAAAAAATTAAAATAAACAACATTTTATATAAAAATAAAGGTCATTAAACGTTAATTACAAAAAATTTTATGTACAAACTAAAACTTGTTTCCATCGTTCATAATTTGAGCCAAGTATTTGTTTGACCTTCTTTTCAAGCTTGGCCAATTTTCGTTTAGTACGACCTAACTTTTGTTCATTACATTGTAACGAAGCCTTAAGCGACCGGTTCTCCTCTTGAAGTGTCATTATATATATTGGTCACGATAAGGATGCCCCAATTGGCTTAGGTTCATACCCAAGTTCTTTGATGTAGCCTGATCTTATACGAAGGATGTTTTTGCAAATGTCATCCATATTTGGGTCATTTCTATCAAACAAGGAGCTCTGCAACAACTGCTGCATCTTATTTTAAATTTTAAAAAATAAAATCAATATTTAATTCAAAAATTAATAAACATAAAAATTAAACAAATTTTTAGACTTACATAATTATCCTACGCTTCTTCAAACATCCGACCTTCACCTTCCTTGTAATGTGATAGTTTGTAGAGTCTGATCCTATCACACTCTTGACCATGTAATTCCTTTTCACTTTTTTATGGAAATAAAAATTGAAACACGTTAAATAACATTGTATTAAATGTGGCACAATATTAATTGAAGAAAATGTGAAGAGAAAGAAGACAAACCTTAACGTTGGTAGAGGCCCAATAATTGAAATTTTGACTCCAATTTTCTAAAGTCACCCTTTTAAGAACATGTCTCCCTGCCTCCTCATCTGAAGGGAAAGATTTGTAGTATTTATATAGTCGATAATGATGATCCTTCGCCCTTTGTTTCAACATTGAACTAACACAAATTGAAATTTCAAGGTTCTCGATATCGACAATATTGAGTTTCATCTGTGAACAACAAATAAAATTAAATTAGTGTTTAAATACTAGTTAAAAATGTATATAATTAAATAAATTGAAAAATTACCGAAACCTTGTCAAGATCATTTTGAAGCAAGTTGTCTTTCTTCAACTGCTTGGTATATTTAAAGCAAGGAAATTCAGTCTTATTGTGGTGAAGTTTCGTCTTTCGTGCGGTTGCCTTTGATTGTCCATCTGTCTAAGTAAATCATCCACCTTATGTATTTTTTTTCTATTCTCTCCTTTTATTCTTTGGGTTATTGTGATGTGCTTTTCTTTTCTTCTTTGTCCCTCTATTTTTTATGATGTGGTTTTGATTGTCTTTGTAAATTGCCACTATTATGCTTCATTGTGACAGAATGGGTTGATGTTGGTCTAAAATGGGTTCATTGTTTGCATTTTCGTTATTAGTTAGGGATGATTTTTTTTACTATCAAGTATTCGATGAAAGTTCTGTTAGAGACACTTATAAAGTTATTCCTAACTTAGAGTTAAAGTTGTGTTTTTTGCACTATTTTAATGGTCACCTTGATAATTTTCCCTAAGACTAACATATAATAGGAATAAAGCATAATTAATGTTCTTAACTAAGTTCTTTCTTTTACATTAAAATATTCCAACAAGCATTTAGATTTATATAATATATCTAATTTCAAGAAACATTTAAATTTATAATTATGTTTGATAATTTCAATTTATGTAATAATTATTTTATTGATCAACACGTTGTCTAACAAAAGAATATTGTAATGGAAGTCATTCATATATCTTCTTTGAGGAAAGTTTGCTAACTATTCAATCAAAGGTCTGAAATAGTATTTAACTTTGTAGCAAGTTGTACGTGGTTAAAGCTAAATTGTTTGAAGTGCAGATGAAACAAGGTACTTTTTCTACTACCATGTTAATATAAAAATGGTTTCAAAATGAATAGTGGGAAATTGTTTTTGGTATAGAACGCTCATGTCTAAAAATGATTTGAACTTTTTATTTTCATAAACTAGGTTGAAATGGAAAGATTCCACTCATCTCACTCTATCAGCCTAAGCCCTAAGCTTTCTACTGTTAGAGAGAGCTCCTTTAAACCCTTTCCTTGATGTATTACTTGTCTTATAGATAAGGGGGAAGTCTCCTTTGCAGCATCTTCACAAATTCTGGTACATCAAGAACAAATCACGGGTCTAATAAGTAGTATCCTCTCCCTAAAGTGAGGCTCAACTCTACGATAAAGAAAATGACTCTTTCTTTAGAAATCATAGCTCAGTCACTAGCATGGAGATTGCACCATAAGGACAGAGGAGTAATTTACTTGTGAAAACTTTGTTATAGACTACTTTCTTAGCCAATAACTCTATCTCTAAAAAGTAGTGCTATGGGGAGGATCTTTCCTTCTTTCGTCCCATCAAGTAAACTAGTCTTTTTTAGTATAAACCACTTGTTCATATTGAAAATTTAACATTTTTGTAATAATAGTAATGTAACTCTATATATCAAATACTATATTTTTGTACATAAAGAAAATGGTCATGTGTACTTTACTTTAAATTCTAAAACTTAGATATGATATAAAGGGTAAATGGATTACTTTTATTGTAATAAGGGTAACTTTTATCTCATTAGGAAGATAGAAGATGTATAAGTACTAAACTGTAGTACTTTGACTTATCATCAAGAATTTAATTAAACATAATGAATTTTTTTCTAAATTGACTTTTCAGAATATAACTCGTAACATAATTCATTGAGGGATGTTGATGTGGCGATTAGTTTCCAAAGGTGGAAATTCATTCCGTTTGGAGGAATATGGCAAAATTGTCCGTAATGCAGAATAAATCCCCTCTTCATACACTAATAACCGTTTGCCTTCAATGGCCGATTTTCTTATTCAAGGTTTTTAGTATCATCCAAACTACCTGACTTTCTTTATTATCTAAATCTCATTTCCTATTATGAAGCTATTATATATGTGAACATTTGATTGTATATATATACTATATGTTTTGTTAAACTTCCTTAAATATTCAAGAGAACATAGATGGAAATAGAGGCAGGCGATGTCACGATGGTTCATAAAGGATAGAGAAATCAGTTTTTTTAGAACAATCGTTGATTCTAATTATATGTCTGTTCAATTAGGCATGCATGTGTTCTATATTGGTTTCGTTATACTGTTTGACTTAACTAGTTATCTAAGTTATATACTAATTATGTCCTAGGTAAAACGCATCATACTATCAGTTCATCTAATTCAATGATCCATATTGCATTTGAGGACCTATTCACTATATCTCCTACTAATTTAGCTATAGCCAAGAAGTTGTTAGAAGAGGGTGTCAATTGTTAGATTCTTTAGTAGCCCATGTCACTTATGAGCCTAAGATAATGGTTATTAGGTCTTAAGGAGTTGGGATCAAATGGGTCTAAGACCCTTTCCCTGTCTCCTTTAAATATAACATGCAATAACATACATATAGCAAGTTGTTTATGTTTTAAAAAAACTATTAAGAAATTTTTTGAACCATTGTGGAAACGGATTATAAAAGAAAGGCAAAGAGGGAATAAAATTTCATTAAGAACTTCAACCATCATAGATTCAAGTTTGGTTTATAGTGTTATTAATCGATTCATAAATGTCTTTCAATTGGTATCAGAGTAAGGTGTAGCATTGTTTGTTGTCTACCATCATCAACTATTTGTTTCGCTTCTAGAGTGATTGTTTTATATATTGTAATGGCATTGCTTTCTTCATATACTACATCTTGCATTGCCATGAATGGAACTACCATAAACAAGAACATAGATATAGAAACGAACCACAAACTTATGATTTTATTCTTATATTCCCATACATTTTCGAAGTTATTTTTTGGTGTTAACAATGGTTTCATCATTTTCTTGTGTTTTATTTTATTGAATGCTTTTTATTGGTTTCATCTGATTTTGTTGAATGTTTTAACTTGGAAATAATGCAATCATTACTACTTATGTTTACAGTTGTTAAAAAACTATGAAAACTCAGACATGATGTCTTGATGTTTTTGGCTTGAAACAATTCGAGTTTTTTGTTTCTATTTACTATAACATCTCTGTTACTATAAAGACATGTTTTTGTTGGCTATAACATTAGGAAGGGATGCTTATGGATTCAAGGTTTGGGGTGGCTTTTGGTATGGAGAGAACCCATGAACAAGAGTGACATAAAAAAACACAGAAACCAGTCAGCGTAAGGAGGAAGATGGGGTGCGTGATTTTCACATGCCCCATTTGACGCAGAGGATAGCACGCACCCGCTGTTAGACAGACCCTGGACAGACGCCAATGCGTGCTCTGTAAATGCCAGACGAGCTGCCTTGGTTCTTTAGCCCTAAACTTGTGTTTGGGCTTTCTATTTTTGACCTTTGGGTTATTAGAGGATCAGATTGGTTTATTAAATGATTTTGGCCTAACTTTATGGATTCTAAATTTGGGTTATATTATGAAACCTTAATTATTAAGTAATTAAATTATGGACTTTAACCCTAAGTAAAACAATTTTGTGATAGGTTATAATTGATTGTTTAATTCATAATTGATTTATTTTTCTATGCATAATATAATTTTAAAAATCAATACCATATTATATGTTTTATTTGGTACTTTAATATTTTATATTATGCAATGTTTGGAATTAAATTTTCTGTTTATATGTTGAATGTGCTACATGACATAATGGTAATTTAGAATAGTTTGTTAGTCGCCAAAGTGACCAAACCAATTAAATTAAAATTTTTCATGTATGATAATTGTCTAATTAAATGTTTATTGCATGGAAAGCTTGTTAGTCACCAAAGTGACCTGGCTTGAAAATATTAAACATTTAATTGTGAATGTTTCTATTGTTCATATTGAAATGATGTTATTAAAATGAAATAAATGTTGAACTGAATAATTGAGATTATTAATTATAACGCTAGGAGGTCACCCAAAGGTGGACCATTGCTTATAATTAATAACATTAAAGAGACTTATTGGCCTATTTGGTGAATATGTTTGTATATCCAAAGACAACATGCATACTAGCTTGAGTATGATTGATTGTCTATCAAAGTATGTATATATATATGTTAGCATCATCATAGGTTACGGATATGTGTTTAAGTGTTAGCCAAAGGTGGAATTAAATATATATATTAAAGTTTGTTATTGTCTAAATCTATTAATTCTACTCAAAGCATTAATGTATGGGATATATGTTGTATTTGCAACATCTACTAATTTGTTCACTTTAGGAAACGGCTTGATCAAGTTCAATGGTATGAATTATGCGGATTCTTCTAAACAAATCCAATGTAATGGATTCGGACTTGGCCATAGTTTCAGATGCAAGGCTCATAGCCATAATTGAGATTAGTTTTGAAGCTGACAAGTCTTATTATAAGGCTTGGGAACGGTCTAACAGGTTGAGCTTGAATTTGATGCGAATGACAATTGTAGAAAATGTGAAGCCATTAATGCCTAAGACGGATAATGCAAAGAATTCATGTTAAAGCTTAAGGAATACTCCCAATCTGACATAGCTGACAAGTCCATAGTAGAGACTTTAATGAGTGAGCTAACGACCAAAAAATTTGACTGGTCATAGCCTATTCGCCATCATGTAACTCATATGCCAAACCTAGCTATAAAGATGAAATCTATAGGTATGGATGTAAGTGAGTCCTTTCTGGTACTATTTATCATCAAATTACTTCCTCTAGAGTTTAGCCCGTTCTAAGTGAATTACAACACCATTAAAGAAAAATGGAACCTTCAAGAGATTAAAGCCATGTTGGTTCAGGAGGAAGGGAGATTGAAGAAAATGAAGGGGCACTCTATTCATCTCACATTTCCTCAAGGAGCTAGTAGCAGCAAGAACAAACCAGGAAAGAAAGGCAAAGATAAGGACAAAGCTCTCAGCAAAGTTAATGCGGGTCGAATCCATAAAGATAAGAGGTGCCACTTCTGCAAGAAGCTTGGTCACTTCAAGAAAGATTACCCTATAAGAAAGGCTTGGTTCGAAAAGAAAGTTACAAACTATTTCTTAGTATATTTTGAATCAAATCTTATTGAAGTGCGTAATAATACCTGGTGGTTAGATTCTGGTGCAACTACTTATGTGTCACATATTAAATAGGGATTCCTTTCAATCCAAACCATAAACAAAATTGAAAAGTTCTTATATATAGGGAACAGAATGACGGCACAGATAGAGGGCATTGGGACATACAGATTGATCTTGGACACTGGGTATTTCTTGAATCTAGAAAAGTGTCTTTATTTTCTTGAATGTGCTAGGAATTTAGTTTCTGTTGCAAAGTTGGATGATGTAGGATTTCAAATTAAGATCGGAAATGATGTCTTTTCATTCTATAACATAAGTACTATTATGGTTCTGGTACTTTAATTGATTGTTTATATCATTTCAATCTTGATGTTGATTTTGCTGAATCTCTGTTTCATGTTGACTATATTATAGGAAGTAAATGTAATACACAAAGTGTATGTTCTGCTTTTTTGTGGCATAAAATATTAGGTCATATATCCAAGGAAAGGATATAGAGGTTAGTGAAAAATGAAATCTTACCTCCATTGGATTTTGCTGACTAGGATATATGTGTGAATTGCATTAAAGGCAAGCAAACCAAACATATATCAAAGCATCCAACCACAAGAAGTAACAAATTACTTAAATTAATACACACTAACATCTATGGTCCTTTCAATGTACCTTCTTGGGGCGGTGAAAAATATTTCATTACCTTTATTGATGACTTCTCATGATATGGTTATATTTATCTGCTATATAAAAAATCTCAGTCTGTGGATCTTTTAGAGGTGTTCATTAATGAGGTAGAGTTAGATAGAAAAGTAAAGATAGTGAGGTATAATAGAGGTGGCGAATATTATGGAAAATTTGATGAAAGTAGACAATGTTTAGGTCCATTTGCAAAGTTTTTTGCAAGTCAAGGCATATGTGGGCAATACATAATGCTTGGTACACCACAAAAAAATGGTGTAGCCGAGTACTCTTATAGATATGGTTAGCAGTATGTTAAGTTATAGTACTATACCGTTATCATTGTGGATGCATACATTAAAAACCGCTGCGTATCTTCTTAGTAGGATTCATAATAAAGCAGTTCCTAAGACACCTTACGAACTGTTGACAGGAAGGAAATCTAGTTTATAACGCCTTTATATTTGGGATTATCGGGCAGAAGTAAGGATGTATAATCCACATGAAAAGGCACTTGATGCAACAACTGTTAATGGTGCTATCCTGAAAAATCAAAAGGGTACATATTTTATTGTCCTAACCATAGTACAAGAATAGTTGAGTCTAGTAATGCTCGGTTCATTGAAACTGGTCAAATTAGTGAGAGTAGAGAATAGCGAAAAGTGGATATTCATGAGAATCAAGTAGAAACTACTTTAAGTTAAGTAGAAACTACTAAAAAAAACATGATCCTACTGGTTGTTATTCCTCTTATTGCATCACAGATACGTTACATGCCGGAATAAAAAATTGAACATATTAATGAATAACTAGCTAATGATGTTCAAGTTACAAATGATCAAGTGATACCATAAGAAGTAGCATTACGAAGGTCTATAAGGCAAAGAAAACTAGCTATTTCAAGTGAATATGAAGTTTAATCACTTGAACATGAATGTGACTTGAGCATTACTATGGATCTAGTCTTATTTAAATAAGCCACATAATGTAACAATTTTGAAAAACGGTTCAATTTTATGAAAGAAGATTTGAAATCAATGGATGAAGGCGAAGTCTGGGAATTAGTTCAGTTTCTGGAAGGTACAAAGCAAGTGGGTTGTAAATGGGTCTTTAAGACCAAACATGACTCACAAGGCAACATTGAAAGGTAGAAATCCAGACTTGTTGTCAAAGGTTACACTCAAAAGTATGGCATTGACTATAAAGAGACCTTCTCTCCAGTTTCAAAGAAGGACTCCTTAAGAATTATTATGGCTCTAGTGGCTCGTTATAATTTAAAGCTTCACCAAATGGACGTAAAGACTGCCATTCAAAATGGTGACTTAGAAGAAGAAGTCTACATGGATCAACCAAAAGATTTTAAAACCATAGGAAAGGACAAGTTAGTATGTAAATTAAAGAAGTCAATATATGGACTGAAACAAACTTCCTGACAATGGCATCTTAAGTTTAATGATACCATTACATCTTACGGTTTTGTAAAGAACACTGTTGATCGGTGTATCTATATGAAGATCAGTGGGAGCAAGTTCATTATATTAGTCCTATATGTTGATGATATCCTTCTTGCTACAAATAATATGGTTTTGTTACATGATGTGAAGAATTTTCTCTCTAATCATTTGAAAATGAAAGATATAGGTGAGGCATCCTATGTGATCGAAATAGAATTATTCTGTGACAGATCACAAGGATTGTTAATATCGAGAAAATATTAGAAAGATTTAAAATGGAAAAGTTCTCCATAGGGATAGTTCCAATTCAGAAAGGGGACAAATTTAGTCAAATGCAATGTCTAAAGAACGATATGGAATGTAAAGAAATGGAGTCTATTCCTTATGCGTCACTAGTTGGGAGCTTAATGTATGCTCAAATATACACTCAGCCAGATATCAGTTTTATTGTTGGAATGCTAGACTAATATCAAAGCAATTCTAGAATGGACCACTGGAAAGCTGCAAAGAAAATTCTCAAATATTTATAAGGCACAAAGGATTATATGCTCACATATAAAAAATCAACCTATCTCGAAGTGATAGGTTACTCAAATTCAAACTATGTCAGTTGTGTAGACTCACAAAATATACATTTAGTTATATGTTCCTATTAGTTATAGGAGCAATTTTGGGGAAAAGTCGAAAGCAGTCTGTCATTGCTACTTCCAATATAGAGGCTGAATTTGTGGCGTGCTTTGAGGCCATAGTTCATAGATTGTGGTTGCGAAACTTTATCTTAGGTCTTGGCTGTTGGACCACATTTTTGGAGCCCAACTATTCGGAATATCAAAGAAGTGAATGTATTATCCTATAAGGTTGTTTCCATGGGATCTCTCTAGCTAAAACCAATTCCGGCAGCGGAATCACAAATTGACTTCTTCAGAACAATTGTGGCTTCATGTCTATAGTTTATTATGAAACGATTAGCATAACTTTTGATAAAGATGTTAAATTTGGACCATTTAAGTACTGTTTCAAATAGGACTTTGAGTTTTATAAATCCCTGAAGACCTCAAAGAGAGATTGTCAAAATTTGTACATTTATAAAACTATCTCGAGAAGGTCCGCCTAGCAGACATATGTGCCTTTAAACAGACATGAAATGAGTTGGGACACAATCAAACTGGAGAAGGTCTGCCCAACAGACATATGTCACTCCAAATGGACATGCACTAAGTAGAAATACTGGAATACCTGAGAAGGTCCACCCAACGGACATCAAGTCAGCCTAACGGACGTTTACGGAGATTTCTGACCCTTCAATCACATCTAATAACCCTCATGTATATCCTATCATTCTTACTTCAATTTTCTCATCATTTTCACCTCCATTTCATCTCTAACTTATCACTCTCATTCTTCTTCCCATTTCAAAACACCATAGAACTCATTTTCTATTAACTCAAGCAAAGAAAAAGTCTATACAAATGTCCAATATTCACCCTATGCAGCATCACTAACTTGTAAAGAGGATAACTCTCAACTCCGATATCCAAAATCTTTATACTTTATATCGTTGGAAAGCTAGAAAGATAAGAAACAACTTTTATGAAGATAACTATCGCTAGTTCTACCTAAATCGATACAATTTTTCCTTTGAATTTAAAAACAATTTCTACACCTATGGAAGACTTGAAATAAGAAATGTACAACTACAAGATGATTAAACACATACACTTTAGAAACTTATTCAATTCTTCATTCATTTCCAAATAAAAATGAAGTTCATACATAACTTTAATTGCAAATCAACATTACATTAAGTCTTAACAAAGATACAAAATACATTGGATGCTCAATGTTCAATGTGCTAATAAAGCTATCCAAAAGTCTAGCCACTAACTTAGTACAAAAGCTAACTGTCTTGGAATTGGTCCAACTGCCTTACAAGGATCACTGATCTTCTCGATATACACCTGAGGAGTGGGAAAAATATTAGGTTAAGCTACACAGCTTAGTGCTAATATATTTATAGTCATTGACGATGAGCCACATAATCAAACATACATGCATCTAATCATATAAGCATACCCGTCTTGTTTTGACCTAACAATGTAAGTTCAACTTTCATAACTCATAACTCAATACATCATCACGTAAAACATATTGGATGTGATTTAACATCAAAGCATAATACTTAGCTTCATCAAAACTTAACACATCAAAATGCAAAAGCACAAACAAATGGCTCGAGGGTTCCGCAGAACAAAACAGAGAAATTGAAGTTTACTCCGTGAACGAAACAAGTCCACCTTTTGGATCTCGTATGCCACAAGCGGGCAACCGGGAGAAGGCTTTACGTCGACGTGCACGTGACTATGAAATGGTTTCTCTCTCGCCTAAACACAATCAAATCTTATGCTCAATTCAATCATTCACAAGTTCATATTCTCATGCTTTTTCTTCTTTCCATTTAATCAAAATGCCATGATACAATTTCCAAAGCATAACATAATCATAATCAAAATTCAATTTTTATCATATGTCATACATCACAATGCAATTTCCATTATAATATTTCAAAGCAAACCATTTTAACACATAACACACACACAAGGCATTTTGCTCATTACACAATAACTATAAATAAATTACCCACCTTGAATTTCCTTGCTTGAAAACTTGGTCAAGAATGTTCCTCCTCTAGCTCCTCTTGCCTTCTTTGATTCCTTTTTATCAAAGACAAAATTCCCACTTAATAAGGATTCAAATTGGAGAACCCACAAGACATATTCACTAAAATTGATCCTAGAATTCTTAAACCCATACATT
>JANQBM010046965.1:0-10035 GCA_025594535.1 Erythroxylum domingense | reverse complement strand
TTATTACAAATTACTCAAAGAAATAGAGATAGAGGTAGAGATAGATACAAATAGAGATATATGTTTTATTAAATTTATAAAAATTTTAAAATGTTACTAATTCAATTAAAACTTTAAAATATTTAATATTAAATTAAAATTTTTAAAAAATTAAATACTTTTAAATTTGTTAACTCTAATTATATTACATTAATTACTTTTGTATAGACTCTTAGGTCCCTTTTTATATAAATATTTAGTATATAATATTATTATCACTTGTATATTGTGTTTAATTCAATTCAATTTAATCTAAAATTAATAAGTAAAATTTAAAATAATTATTATTATCTAAGTTTAAATTTTAAGAGATTAATATAAACATTGTTTTAAAATAATTTTCTTTTAATTTAATATATTAAAAATATTTTTAATTTTTAAATTTTAAAAATTAAAATTAAAATAACAAAAAATTTTATTTCCTTGAATTAGAAATTAAATCGATATCATTTTTACAAACCCAATTTCATATTAAGCTAGATGGCGGTGTATTTGAGGAAAAAATTCTAGTGTGATCTGACTAAACCATTTTCAAGCTTATTTTTAAAAGCATTTTAGTGATCTTTCAAGTTCTTCAGTTGGGCCCTGCCAATTCAAGAGGATCCCGAGAAGTTTTTAATCAAACTCCTTCATTATTGAGAAGTTATATTGAGAGGGCCTTAGTTGTTCTTAAGGCTCGATGGAAGATATTGGAGAAAATGATGGTATTGACTTCTTTTTTTCTTTCTAAATTTTTATGAGAATATTCAAACAACTAATACTCATGTCTTTATAAATTCTTTCATACCCTCATAAGTCATTTTATACATAAACAACTAATACTAAACAACTAACTTCATCAAACATATTTAAACAAACTACTGATGTTATCTGCTGATTAAATTAGCTATATTAATCTACAATTAGCTAACCACTAATATAATTAGCTAACAGTTAATGCAATCCACTGATTGCAAAATAGGGCCTATATATGATTTTGCCAATTACGCTACTCGTTTGTTACAACTCACTCTATTCTTATTATTGATTCTCCCATCAGGCTAAAAAGAAAATACTTCTACAATATGTTCAATTGTATAGTGATGATGCATGTCATTATTTTTTTCAACGCCTCCCTAAATTTAATCAAAATAAACAATCTATGGAAGCAAATATCAGTTGATCATAAACCAAGAAGGCTTTAAGTTGAGCCCTAACATTATAAGTTGGAAAACAAGGTTCCAAGTTGACCAGTTATTCCAATATCTCCCCTCTTTTATGATGAATCAGTGAAGCTAGTGCCTACTCTAAACCAAAATTCCAATTGGAACTCACTGACCTAATCTTGTTTTAGGACAGAGCATTCCACTTATTTCAGACCCTTTTTTTTTTCCTAATTGAAGAACTTAAACTAGTAAAATTGGCTATCATCTTCTATTCCTCTATTTGGACATGACAGAGTTATTAGTTTATCCCTTATAATTAACTAGCTAGTTGTAGTTTAATGACATAATTATTTAAAGATATCATTCATTCTTTAAATGTTCAAATGTATATGGTAGTGGCAATTGAAGAATCAAAGGACATATAGTCTATGACCATCGATAAGTTATTTGGATCATTGCTAGCTCATGAAGAAAGAATGAAGAGACCCAAAAAGAACTGATGGAGCAAGTTTTGCAAACAAAATTTTCCTTTAAGTGTAAGGGGAATGATAGAGGAGGAAGGGGTTGAGGTAGTGGTAGAGGCTAAGGTTATGGTAGAGGTTGTGGTTGTGGTTAAGAAAAAAACAAGAAAAATTTAATTCATGAAGGTAAAGGTAGGAGTTCTCAAAAAGGCAGTGGATGAGGAAGAAATAATACTTGACAAAAGGATAAAAGCCAAGTAAAATGTTATGCATATGGGAGGAATGGTCAATATTCTTGGGAATGTCAAACTAAGACTTGTGATGAGGAGACAAAATTTATCGAGCATAAGGAAGTGAAAGGTAATACTATTTTCTTTGCTTAAAAATAAGGCTCCACATAAAATGACATCATGTGGTATCTCGACAAAATGCAAGCAACCATATGATAGGAGAGAAGAAAATTTGTGGAGCTAGATATTGTTAGCTCAAAGTTTATAATTAACGATTTTGATGATAACTGTATAATATTTTAAAATTCAAATTGGATTTATTTTCTTGTATAATTAACGGTCTGATTCTCAAAAGCAAATAAAATCATACAAAATATGCTTTCTTTCTTGCAGGAACCTTCATTATGAACTTACCTTATTAGAAATGGTTTGTCTGAAAGGATCCTACTAATTATAAATGACATATATTAGGTTCATGATTATTGGAAAACTTTTGGCAAAGATGACATCGAAGTTATTCATATTTAAATCCATCCAGTTGACTAAAGATGCAAGTAAAGCAACAACTAGTCGAAGAAATTGACTATTTAAGGAAAAGCTAATGTGACTGTGAACAATAACTAAACAATAGAGAAGCTTGCGAACCTATATTGTCAAAACTCATCAAAAGCATATACATTCTTAAAAGTGATATCTTTGTAAAAATTCTCTTGTGAGTTAAAAAGAGAAATTCTGTTGAGAGAGATTACTGAAGCTCATATTGAGTAAACCTCATTTTTATTTGAGGACTTCTAGAGACTAGTGAAATATTATTAGTATAGAAGGTTGAAGAACCTTGAAAAAATTATCTTGTGAGCTTAGAGAGGCTCGTCAAATTACTACCTAATTTTATGGTTAAACACTTAAGTTGTATTCTTGGGGACGGGATGTAGGCTGGGGACGGGATGTAGGCTTGGGTTGTAAGTCAAAATTGTATAAGTTGACTACGTCCTTCTTCTCTCTCTTTTTATCTTTTATATTTCCACATTATATTGTGTGTTTGTTCATTTGAGCAAGAGGCTCCTTCACTTTTATAATAGGTCCCTTCTGTTTTCAACTTGCTGACAGTTCCTTTAAATTTTAACAGGCTCATTCTATTATTAAATTGGTTCAACAAGATTCATCATTCAATAGGCTCCTTTCATTTAAACAGGGTCCTATCCCACAAAAGGCTTATATTGCCTAACAACTTTTGTTATTTAAGAAGCTTTATAGTCTGACAAGCTCCTATTTATTCGTTAACTAGGATATGTTTTTTTTATACAAATTTAAAGTAACTTGTGAAAAAAAATTATTCATACAGAGTTCACCCCATTTTGCTTGTGATTGCTTTATCATTCGGTATCAGAGATAGGTTTCACATTGTTATGTTTTACAATATGTGATAGGTCATGACAAACACCTTGAGAAGTTTTGAAGGACAATCTGTCTTAAAGCCTTCTTACTTCAATAGAAACAACTACTTATATTGGAAAGAGAGAATGAACATATATCTCCAATTTGTAGATATTGAAATATGGCAATCAATTAGAGTTGGAGCTATAATTCTCAATTCCGATAATGAAGAAGTATGGACTGATGTTGATAGGAGAAATGCACAACTAAACGTTAAGACAAAACATCACCTAATATGTGTGTTATCTCCAAAAGAATATGAAAAGATCCTACTGCTTTATAGTAAAAAATGTGGGATAACCTTCAAGTTACCTTTAAAGGGACAAATGAGGTAAAGAAATATAAAATAAGTCTCTTAATGAATCAATAGGAAACTATTGAAATAAAACAGAGGGAGACTATAGACGAATGCTTCAACAACATCATTACAGCCTTAATGAACTTGGGAAAAATATATCCCAATGATGAGCTCGTAATGAAGATTTTGAGATCACTACCAAAAGAATGGAGACCTAAGGTAATGGGTCTAGAAAAGACAAAAGATCTAAACACTATTTCACTCGACTAGCTACGAGGATACTTGATTATCCACAAAACCAATCTTAGGCGAGATGAAGGATCTTCCTACAGAAAAGGAATGATACTAAAAGCAAGTGACAAATCAAATGGTGATGAAAGTGAAACTGAGTTGCAAATAGATGGAGATGACGAATTCAACTTTATGGTCAGAAAATATGCCTACTTCTATAAAAAGAAGCTGATGAAGAAAAAAAAAGGAAACAAGAAAATTAGAAACAATAGGTTCCTATCAAAAAGCAGTAATAGTAATAGTAACACACAAAACAATCAAATCATATGTTATCACTGCAAGAAGCCTAGACACAAAATACAAGAATGCCCTCTTCTTCAAAAGGACAAGTCAGAAAATAGAAAATTCAAAAAGCAAGTGATAACTATAACCTAGTAAGATGAGAGTTTTGAAAACTTTTAAGAAGAAGAACTAGAAAAAGTCACCAACATTTGCTTCATAGTTGAATTAGGAGACGATGAGATATGTTTCAAAATAGAGACAAGGGAGAATTAATGGATACTTGATAATGGCTATTCGAGACACATGATAGATTAAATATCACACTTCAACTACATTGAAAGAAAAAATGGAGGTAATGTTGTCTTTGTATAAGAAAAAACCAACATAAGGGCAAAATGGTAAATTTACTCTTTATTATGCGGATGGTTATAATATGGTTCACAATAGAGGTTGCGATTGGACATCGTACTAATAATTAGAAACACATTTTCTCATAATTTTAAGTAATTTAAAGTTCAGCTAATTGTCTTTAGTGGAATGACATTTGGTTAATAAGATGGAATTAATTCTAATGAGATTAAATTAATTCCGGGCTTATTGGAGCTTGAATTATTTAAGTCCAATTAGATTCCCCACTTGGCTTCTAGAAAGGTTATCAAGGAAAGTAAGAAAAATAAATGGAGGTTACCAGAAAGAAAATGAGACAAAAAGGAGAGAAAGGACCGAATTGGATTCGAGCTAATAAGATTGGAACAATTTAATTAAGAGTTAATGATAAGCCCAAAAGGAACGTTTAATATTAGGCTAGATTTTGGTTTGATTTGATTAATTAGATTAATTGAATTGAAAAAAATATTTTTAAAACAAAAGGGAGGGCAAAATCGAATTATACAATAATGTAGATTTCAGTTTTGTAGCTAAAAGGACAGTAACAGCAACACATTTAGCATTGAATTGCTAAATACAACATAGGTTGTTTTTAGTTTCTCTCCACTCACTCCCAAAGAAAAACCGATCATGCTTCTCATCATTAAATGGTTTAATGGTTAGTTTTAAATAAATATGGGTATGTAGAAAAACGTACATCATTTTTTTAGCATTCTTTTGATTCAACAATGAAGTGGTGTATTTTTTTCTCTCTCTCCAATCTCTCCAAAACTATCAGCTATAACAAATGAGAAGTTCTCATTTTTTGTTCTTTGAACTAGCCGAATATAACAAATGAGAAGGTCTCATTTTTATTCTTTCAACTAGCTAAATATAGAAACTGAGGTCTCATTTTTGTTCTTTCAACTAGCTAAACATACAAAGAAAAACCTCTACATTTTTCTTTTCCTTTCACACCAAAGGATCTTGTTAACCAAGTTGTCCAAGGAGAACACAGTAGCGAGGAGTTGTTAATATTTCGATCTTGTTCTTATTATATTTTTTATGCAGTATCATGTATGGATTGAAAGCATGTTGAATTGGTGTTTATGTTTCCACTATGTTTTGATTTTGGGAAAAAGTTTTTGAAATCTACCATTTAGCCAAACCAAGCATGTTTTTGTTTTCTATCCAACCATTGGTATCAGAGCTAGTTTTATTATGTATGATTCGGTTCCTATATGTTGCATTGGTTGGCAACTAAATTATGTATACTGCATATTTTTTATGTGATAAAAATATATAATGTGTATGCTTTGGTTTTCTCTTTTGGTTGTCCATAGAAAATTGATTTACCTTGTAAGTTTTCTTCATTTGGTTTTTAACAAGGAGGGTGGCTTATCATCGCCATGTTTCCTCCTTGTATTAATTTTTTCTTTTTCCATTTTTTTTATACTGTAAAAAATTCTGTAATTTTGAAGATGAAGCCGTCATGGATCGAAGAAAAGAATAGTAAATGTTTTCGATTTTTATTTTGTGTTAATGGCAATTTTTTGATTAAATTCTATTAATTCTTGAATTTTTCAAGTGCTGGAATTTTTGTTTTACTGTTTACAAGTCAAGTTTTTATAAACAAATTAGAAATAAAATGCCATTAACTCATTTTTACCGAATGGACCGGGTCGTATGAGTGAAGAGTTCAAAGTGGAAGATCTTAGTACAAGAAGAATTTTTTAGGCCAAAAAGGCCTTGTAATTTTATTTTATTTTTCTAGGATGGACAGCCAAAAGTAGCTATTTAATTCATAAAACCAATGAATGCAAATAATATGCGATATTATATGAATGTCTACCATTTAGAAAAATTATCAATCCTAACCTTTGCTATGTATTCATTATGTATGAGATATATAATGAAACAATATAGGATGGTTAATAGATTGCATCTAGACAAGATGGTTTTTACTAAAACTTAAGGATCAAAAAAGATTGAGTGGGAGAGGATTCCCATGTGAGAGTCCACGGTCTCTATATGATGGCCCATTTGCATGTGGTAAAGTGTTACTTCTCACTGGAGGACATGAATCCTAGTTCTTGCATGGTTTGGGTCTCCTAAAGGATAAGCATACTTATTGATAGCAAATGTGACCTCCCACTGAGGCATGGTTTGTAAGTACCTTTAGTGGATGAATCAAATGGTTGCATACTCAACATGGTTTATCAATAATTTGCCCATCATTGCTCTGTTGATACATGCATGGATTAAATTATGGTGCTTCTCAAAGAATTAGGCATGAAGATGCCTGGTAGCTTTTTGAGTGGGAGGGTCTCAGTTTTTCTTTTAATGGATAAGATGGCCCACCGTCACTTAGTCTGTTATAGATAAGAAAAATAATCATCGTATAAAGATTTAATTTTTTAAGTTTTGTTAAATCTATCATCATGCATACATGCATCATGATTTTATACAAAATTCCAATAATTTTGACTGGTGTGCTCATTCTTTAATAATTTATATTTTATACATAATCACCACAATATGAATCCACTCATAATGCTCTTAACTAATAACAAATTGGAAAACAGAGAGAAATATAATGAATGGAGACGTAACCTCAACATCTTTCTCCAATATGAACAAATTTTATGGGTATTAATAGACAATGAGCCTGCACCTCCGGTTGAAAAATCAACTCCTAATCAAATCCAGCAATATGAGCAATGGCAGAAAGCTTATAAGATTGCTAAGTGATATATTTAGGCTTTTGTTAGCGCAATGTTCCAGAAGCAACTTGCAAGCATGCAAAATTTTGGTACAATGGATCATCACCTACATGAGATGTTTGGTGTGAGCACTATGTCCACAAGAGTGAAAGCTATCCAAAGCTTTCACAATCTCAGAAAAAGCCTAGTGAACCAATGTGGGATTATATGCTTAAGGTAATCTCTGAGGTTATTGAGACCGAACATGGATGCGGAAACGCAGATGATCATGATCATCAATAGCTTAAACTCTTCTTTTCAGCACTTTAAGTTAGATTATAAACTCAACACCAAGGATTACACCTTGAGTAAGTTGATGAATACCCTCTAGAACACAGAGGAAATATTAAATATGAGGTCCAATAGGCCAGAGCCTCATATGGCATCTTCTTTTAAGCCTAAGGGTAAGGGCAAGCAAAAGAAGAAGGGTGCAAAGAAAGGGAAGGCCCAAATAGGGGTCAAGGCCTAACCTATGAAAAAAATGCTAAAGAGGACACCAAGGGAAAATGTTTCCACTGTGGTAAGAAGGGCCACTGGAAGAAGAACTGCGCGGTCTACCTTGAGACCCTCAAGAGCAAACAAGGTATGGATTTCCTAAATTTGTTAGGAGCTAGAAATGTGGCAGATTCATTTGATTCTCGGATATTAGAGCCGCTAACCATTTTTGCAATTCTATGCAGAGGTTCCAGCAAAGGAAAAGACCGCCTAAAGGTCAGTTTCAAATCAAGATAACAGATGGATCCTACGTTTTGGTAGAAGCAGTTAGAGTAGTTATCTTAGACTTTCCTAGTGGTCATAGGTTATATTTGGAGGATGTATACATGATTTCTAATTTTTATTTAATAAAATTTAGTTATGCCTTATATTTTGAAAATGTTGTTTCAATATATGAGAATAAGGATTTTATTTATAATGCGATAATTAAATAGGGATTGTTCTTTATAGAACCTATGACAGGCTCACTAAACACCACAAAATTAATAAAACCAAGAAAATCTAATGACTCTAGCATTAATTTAAAATATCTGTAGTATTTAAGGATGAGTCATGTCAATCGGAAAAGACCTGACAGGTTAGTGAAAGATGGGATCCTTACGGGCTTGGATAATTGTCCATTACCTACCTGTGAATCTTGTATTGAAGGAAAATTGATCAAAGGAAACATATTTGAATCTACGTTGGACCTGGTACACACTGATGTGTGTGGGCCCATGAATGTACAAGCTAGAGGAGGTTATGAATACTTCATAACCTTTATAGATGATTGCTCTAGACATGGCTATATGTATTTGATGCACAAAACAAGTGTATCCTGTGAAAGGTTCAAAGAATTGAAAGCTAAAGTTGAGAAGCAGCTAAGCACATCACTAAAACAACTTTGATCAGATTGAGGTGGTTAGTACTTATTTGGGGAGTTCCAATAATTCCTAATTAACAACAGAATTGTTTCCAACTTATCAGCTTCCAAAACACCTCAACAGATTGGTGTAGCTGAGAGTAGGAATATGACTCTATTGGAAATGGTATGGTCAAAGATGTCCTATACTAGCATTCCAGAATTGTTTTGGGGATATGCCATACAAACGACAACTTAACTTCTTAACTTTGCTCCATCCAAATCGTTTCCTAAAATACTTAGGGAATTTTAGACTGGTTGAGTGCATTCATTGCGGCACTTGAGGATTTGGGGCTGTCCAGCCAATGTTCTAAGGCCTAAATCCAAAAAGATGGAACCAAGGTCAAAGGTATGTTTGTTTGTAGGATATCCTACGGGTACACGAGGGTACTATTTTTACTGTCCTCAAGAAAGGAAGGTATTTGTGTCGATAAATGCGACCTTCTTGGAGGAAGAATTTATGAGAAATCATAAAGTTAAAAGTGAATTAGTACTAAAGGAGTTAATTATTTCATCCAAACCAAGAGTACAACTTCAGATATAGCAGAACAAGATGTCGAAATGGATTTAATAGTTGAGTCGATAGAGCAACCTGAACGTCAAGTAATGCCTAGACATAGTGCGAAGGTTGTGAGACAACCAGACAGGTATCTAGGTCTAAGAGAAGGCATAATTTTCATCTCAAACCAAGAAGTAACAGGTCCCATTACTTATACACAGGCTATTAATGACGTTGATGCAGAAAAGTGGCTCAAGGCAATGGAATTGGAAATAAATTCCATTTATGTCAACGGAGTCTGGATCCTTATAGATTTACTACCAGGTGTAAAATTCATAGGTTGTAAGTGGAGCTTCAAATGGAAGATAGGATCAGATGGAAAGGTAGAGACCTTTAAAGCTAGATTGGTAGCTAAGGGCTATACTTAAAAGGAGGGTATAGACTATGAGGAGACTTTTTTTCCAGTTGCTATGCTTAAGTCCATCAGAATTCTTTTAGCCATAGCAGCCTATTTCGATTATAAAATATGGCAAATGGACGTCAAGACCACATTTCTTAATGGTAAGCTAGAGGAGACCATTTATATGGCCTAACCAGAAGGATTTGTTGAGCCAGGTAATGAACATAAGGTATGCCAGTTGCAAGGTCCATTTATGGACTTAAGAAAGCATCTAGGTCTTGGAACGCTCGGTTTGATAAGGCTATCAAAACTTATGGGTTCATACAAAACCTAGATGAGTCTTGTGTCTATAAAAGGATACAAGAAGGTAAGGTTACTTTCCTAATTATGTATGTCGATGACATTCTGCTCATTGGGAATGATATAGGAATGTTATCTATGGCCAAGGGATGGCTGAACGAATTGTTCTCAATGAAGGATTTGGGAGAGGCT
>JANQBM010046956.1:0-10035 GCA_025594535.1 Erythroxylum domingense | reverse complement strand
ATGTTTCTGATATGTGAACTTGTGAAATATCTGTGAACTGTTTAATGTGTGGATCCTTATGATATATGCTCAATGTGATGCATGAATTGTGTGGACTATCGATGATGGTTGCCTCACTGAGTTCGCAAACTCACCCAAAATTGCAAAATATTTTCAGGACCGAGAGATTAGACTCCTAGCTCCAGAACTCCGAGACTATGTAGATCAGATTGGCAAGAGAGGTCATGGAACACAGGTCGGTCAGCTGGGATTTTTGGATTTTGGGATGACCTAGATTGTTAATGTATTTCTTCCTCTTTCATAGTATCTGTATAAGGGTTTTTGGTATGTACAGATTGTACAGTTTAATGTTGTATAAACTGTTAATTTTGAGCAATGAAAAGAGGAAGAATTTGGTTTTAAAAATCTTGTGATTTATAATTAATGGTTTTAGTATTTAAATGTATGTGATGCCACGTGGAGTATTGTAGTGATCGCACGTAGCGCTCCCTTATCATAGGATATATATCGGAATGACCTATGGGCGTCCCGGTACGTACCTTACGATAATGGGGTGTTACAGGTTGTGTGAGAGTATAGAAAACCTAGCTGAGAGAATCTAGTGGACGTTATTCATGCGATTCCAATTTCCTGTCTAATAAGAGCTCATATTGGAATTCTTCACTTCACTGAGTTATGACCCTAGGAATCCCAAGGAATTGTAGTTTAGGTTAGCAGGACGAGCCTATAAATTCAATGTAGAAATCATGTGCGAGATGTATAGATTCCCCGAATCCTCCATCATCGATCATCATGAATATTTTCATCCTTCTCAATACTAAAACGAGCTTATTGGAATTGAGCAATTTCATGCCAAGAATGCTTATAACAACATCATAAGGTCCCACGAACACTTGTTGCTGCACAAATTGATGTAGCATTTGGTTTTTGACAAAATTGAAACTAACAAGTGCTTTACAAAGGAATTTTTTATATTATGGTGTATAGACCATAGTAGTCCAGTCTGCATATCCACACATGCGCTGAATGCCATTGTTGTGACTTCGCAAAAAAGGAGCAATAATCTAAGAATGGGGTACATAGTGTCCGCCACTGTAGAATATTTTGACGTGGACCGCAGTTCGTTAACTGTCCACTTATCTAAATTCCTAAACTGTCACCACTTATGGCAAGCTGAGATCCTTCAATCCCACAACATGGAACTTAGGAAAATCAATGAAAAGACACATTTCAGAATCAGGGCAAGTCAGGCAAGTTCGAGCTCAGCGCTACCTTGGTAAGCAAAAGAGTCCAGTGTAGAATCTGAGGAGGAGGAAGAAGAGCAAGGTTGGAAGGAAGTTCTAGATGCGATCTTTGAAACCAATAAGACGCTTGTGGAGAACACCAGAATGATGAAGGAGATGGTCCGGACACAAAGACGTCAGAGCCAGGATATATGTCGGATCCAAAAATATTTTGAGGCTTAAGACGTTCAATTGCCGCCTTCGACACCATCCCCACCTCCATCCCCATAGGATTTGTGTCTAACCCATTTATTTTTCTTTTTTAAATTAGCCTTCAGTTCTAATTTTTATGTGTATTTCTATTTTATTTTTCTGTTACTTTCAATTCTATCTTTTCCTTTCTTTTATGTGTTTATGTGTTCCCTTCTCACATTGAGACCAATGTGTTGTTCAAGTGTAGGGAGGGGTTATGTGTTTTGCTTTTGAATGTGATTTTTCATATTGTATGATAGTTATTATGTTATATTTTGTGAACTATATGAATGTGTCAATGGCTTAGGTGGAGTGAAATTTATTTAATTTTGAACATAGTCTATTAGGCTGTAAATAATCATTAACTCACAAAATTGGTGAATTAGGAGTTTTGGATAAGTATACAATTTAATTAGGATTTAATGTAAATTTAGCACCCTATAGGTTGTCACATTCATTCATAATTTGAGGTCTTTCAACTTAAGTAGCTTAACTAGTATTTTTTAATAAAAATGAGTAGCTTAAACAACAAGGTAGGTAATAAATGAAAAAAATTATTTTTTGTTAAATAAATCACTATTTCGCTAGCCTTCGGGTTATGAATAGAGCTAGTAGCCAATTGAAAAAGTGATATAGCTGAGTAACCAGATCGATACACATCATAAATGTGTGCCTTCGCGTCAAAAAGTTACAATGATGTTTCAACCACACTATTTAATAAAAACATGACTTAGTTGAGTAACTGGATCGACATTCATTACCAATGTTTGCCTCCACATAAAAAGACTAGGTCTATGTTTAAGAACAAACTAAAAATAAAAATAAAAAACTGTGTTTCCTTAATAAACCTAACAGACTTGTAATAGGCTTGACTTTTCATGAAAATATACTTAGGAATAGTTACAGAGTCTGAAAGACCAAAAAATAATTAATGTGTGTGCATTTGAAAAGGGTAAATAAATTAACACTTTTAATTTTTAAATTTAGTTCAAAGCCCCTAGACATAGATTTTGCAGGTTAATGATTAAATATAACTTGTATGATCGTGTTTAAGATTAAATTTATTTCGTAAAGTTGAAGCCATTACCTCATTATTGCATTATGTGTTGTATGGTTGTTGTGTGTCTGTTATTTTGTTTACTTGAGGACAAGCAAATGTTTAAGTGTGGGGATGTTGATATTTGTGATTTGCATTATATTTTAGGGTTTAATTTGTTATATATTAATTGTTAATTTAAGTGTTTAGTGTGCGTTTAGGTTTTAATAGTGTTACTTTATGTGTTTAAGTGTTTTTAGGTTTTAATGATGTTACTGTATGTGTTTAAATGTTTTTATGGGTTAGTATAAGTCATTGAGCTTAAATGTTATGTTTTTAAGGTACCTTGATGTGTTTGTTAGTGTTTCAGGGTAAAAGGTGAAGAACAGAGAAGTTTCTAAGAGTTACGGGCCAAAATCATGGCCCACGATCATAGCATAATAGGCCATGATCTTGACAGAAAACGACGAGCCAATAAGACCTAGACCGCGATTGTGGCAATTTGGTCACGATGGTGATAGAGGGCTTTGAACTGGGCCACGATCGTGGCCTGCGTCAATCAGACACAAAAATAGCTAAAAATGTCAAGTTTTGCAGGACTTTTTGGACCGTTTCGACCCCGAATCAACCCTACGGCTTCTAAGATATAAATAAAACATTAAAGAACAAAAGAAGCATCCTTTGAAGGGATTTAATCAGCCACCAAAAAATGAAACCCTAAAAGAGAGAACCTTGAGACGTCGAGAAAGAGACGAAGGAAGAGAGAAGAGGAAGACAACGCAAACACGACGTGGATCCTAGAATAAGAAGTTTTCTGTAGTCGCAGCCTCCCATCATCCAGTCGAGTTTTATTTTCATTGTATTTTAGTTTTATTTGATTATATAATTGGTATATATAGTTAAATGATGGAATTGCATTGTGATTGATGTTCTATACTTACCTTTGGATTATTAGTTTTGATTTAATGAAATCTGATTGTTTTATGTGTTTATTGAATTAATTGTGATTTGATTCTATACTTCATATATTGATAATAAACTAAGAGGGTGGATTGAGAGAAAACGATTAATTTGGGCTAATGAGAGTTAGGTAAATTAATAGATTCGGATTAAATCAAGTTGGTAATCTTATATAGAGAGATCACATTTAGGTTTCCAATTGTTTACTTGAGAACTTAAGAACTTGTTAGGTTTTGGATAGGTTGTTAATTGAGAGATTACAACTTCCCAAAATCTGATTAGGGTTTATGCCTTAGGGTTCAATTATAACTTGAGAGAGAGTAATTGATCCTAGGATCATCTAGAACCGTTAATTCGATAAATCGTAATCGGTTAAGTTGACATTAAGGATAGATAATTTTCCCTTTCTCTCTTTCAGTAAACTCATTAGGTTGAATTTGAAGGCTTGCGATCATATTTCAACAAATCGATTAGTTTCAATTAATTGTTATTTAAAATTGTTAATCGTCATCGTGATTGTTTCTATTTAAGTGTTAATTGTCAATTATTTTTTTGTTAGTTGAACTAGTTATTTGATTTAGTTAGTCCTCGTGTTAAAATTCATTGTCTGTTAATATTTATTTAATAGTCTCCGACCTTAGATTTTAGGACTAGATTAACCCTCCTTGTGGGATCGATACCTTATGTACTACACGAACGACCCATGCGCTTACAGAAATATCGAGGTTATAAATATTAAAGCTTTTTAGCCGTTGCTGGGGAGGCGATTAGTTTAGTTCTTTAATCTAAGGTTTTCCACTATCTTTTGTTTTAAAATTAGGTTAAAAAAATATTTTTGGGCATTAAGTAGAGACACCTCAAGACATCTAATAGTGGGAATGAGACATATTAAGAGTTGAATGTTAAGAAGAGATAAAAAGAATGATCATGGAGGATGTATATTATAGGGAGTAAGGGACGCTTATAGAGTTTAACGAGACCAATTTTGGTTAGGGAAATCATCATCCTTATATGAACTCATACACTCTGGGCTGGCAAAATCACCCAATTTTCTATTGGTTCATAAATGTAGGACTCACTTAGGACATCAAGACCTATTAGGAATTCAATAAGATGAGTCCAGTTCATAGGATTCTAAATTGGATAAGATCCTGGATAAGCTCACAGATATGGAAGAGGGTAAAAAGAAACTAGAAGAGCAAATTGAGTAATTAACAAAAAATCATGCCTCTTCTATTCACAATTTAGAAGTTCGAATAGGCCAGTTCTCCAGGAAATTTTGTAAGCAAAGTGTGGAAAACTGTCTGCGTAGCATGAAAGTAAATTCAATAAAGCCATGTCAGGCTATCACACTTAAAAATAGGGTAGAGCCAGAAGAACCAGCGAGAAATCAAACTAAACCCAACCTTAGAGAAGACCAAGAAATCAAAGAAGAGGATGAAGAAAAGAATGTCAACCCTTCCCTTTTATTCTTTAGTTCTTGTTATACCATCTTTGAACATCGAAAAATCTTGGGTAGATGTCCATGAAGAGAACCCTATCTTTCAGATTAATGATGGCCAAGTGGCATTCAACATGAATGATGCATTGAAGAATTTGATGGAGGGTAACCCATTCAGGATAATTGATGTGTTCGAATATTCTGAAAAACAAGAGGCAAAGAATAGATGACAACAGACATCAAATTTGAAGAAAGTATGGAAGTTTCTGTTCGGGAAGCTGAAAAAGTAGAGAAACGAAGGTGATTAAGGAAGAAGGAGAGTAATTAACCTTTGTACTGAAAAATTGTTAGATTCGATGGAAGATTTAGGGAGTTTCATTATTCCCTATTTTATTAATAGTTTGTTAATGAGATGGACATTGATGAAATTAATTGGTTTTCTCAACTTTATCAATATTGTTTTTCTATTCATTTTGCAATTTGTAGCTTACTTACAGGCTATAAAGCTGATGTTGAATGAAGAAGGTGAAAGCAAGCTGTTTATAATTGATCCTGGATGACTTTCTAAGAATAAAGCGTCGAGTTACCAATGTTAAAAGAAGCACTGCATAGGAGGCAACCCATGGAAAATTATTTTCTTTGAGTACTCTTGTTAGAACATTTGAAATTCAGTAGTTAGGATTATTTTTGTTTTCAAATAAAATCAAGAAGGAATAAGATTTCAGAATAAAGTGGATAATGTATCAAGCAAGCAAAAAAGAGGTAAAAAGGGGCTACAAAAGAATCAAGAAGTGAAATTGAAAAGATTGGGAAAAAAAAGAAGAAAATCATAAAGAGTGGGAAATTAGCAGGCCATGATCGTGGCCTGCGACTGGGCAACAAGAGGGAGGACACAATTTTTAAAAGAATTTTTACCATTTTATCATCTATATATTTAGTTCTTACTTCACTTTTACATTCACTTCCATTTTCACTTTATCTTTCTAGACTACAAGCTCACAAAAGCTCTCACATCCCTCTAAAAATTTTAGCCTTTCAATTTTCTTCCAAATTCTACCCAATTATGCCACGCATTAAACAATCAGCCCAACAAGAGCCATATGGGTGACAGTAAGTTGTGAGACATGGGAGAAGAAACCGAGCAGTAGACTTTGGCAGGCCCTTCCCAATTGGTACAGAGGAGGAAGTCACTCGTTTCTGATCTGTTAATGCTAGACATATTTTAGTTCCAAAATACTTTGATTTTGACACACTCGATAGGCTAGAGTTGCGTTAGAGGGTGGAAAACCTATCTGAGAGAATCCAATGGGCCCAATTTATACCATTCAAATTTCCTATCTGTCAGGAGCTCACATTGCAATTCTTCACTTCACTGACTTATGACCCTAGGAATCCCAAAGAATTGTAGTTTAGGTTGGGAGGACGAGCGTATGAATTAAATGTAGAAATCACGTGTGAGATGTGTGGATTCCCCGAATCCTTCATCATCGATCATCATGAAGATTTTCTTCCTTCTCAATATTGGAATTAGCTTACTAGAATTGGGTAATTTCATGCCAAGAATGCTCATAACAACATCATAAGGTCCAATGAACACTTGTTGCTGCACAAATTCATATGTCAGTTGGTTTTTGACAAAACTGAAACCAACAAGTTCTTGTTTACGCGTAATTATGCAACACAAACTAATAGTTTTATGCTCAAAAATCGCAAGTGAACGGCTCGTGACTTGTAGTTAAAAAGAGAAGATATCAGTCCCATAGGGATTGATGCCCAGACACCACTTAGTTAGACAAAACTTTGTTTAAGAAACGAAATTGTTCAATGCAAATAATCTGAAAATTAAATTAAAATTAAAAGAATAAAACAAAGCAATAGGCAATACCAAAATGTAGAAAAATCAAAATTCAAGAATCTAAATACTAGATATTACTTTTCCCCTATTTTGTCTCCCTCCTTTTTTATTAATCGAATTGTGTCTCACCATAGATTTTTGAATGTACTAATTACCCTCTCTCGAGGTTTAATTAATTAAAAGGTTTAATTAATTATCCCTAATTGAATTTAAAGGAATCAATTCGACGATCTCTCAACCTACCTAATGACTACCGATTCAACTAGTTATTAAACTACCTTATAGGTGATCAATTGACTTCGCTGAGATCTCTCTTCTAACATATCGATTAACGTAATGATTGTATGTTTATGGGTTGCCAACTCTTATTGTATAATCCTACACAATTAATCTTACTCACTCTCTCGATTTATTGTAAGATAACAAATAAAGTCAACAATAATCAAAGACAACTTCATTCAATTTAATAAAATAGGAGTTCTAACAAAATAATTCAAAAGCAATCCATAAAACTAAATTAGCCACTCATGGTCTACATAACATCATCAACATTCAAATAAATGATTTTATAAAGAATAGAACACAAAAAATAGGATAAAAGGAAGTTCTTCTCTTCTTTGCCAAAATTTGGAATTTTGGATGTTAATGTTCTATTTTCCCTAATCTTCATGATAATCCTTGACTTTAATCCTTCCTTAGGGCTCCAAACATGTGTTCTTCTCTCAAGGATGGTGTTTCTACAGAAGGGTTTCGTCCTCCTTTAAAGATGGAGGCTTCATTATCCTTTTATAGTCCAAAAACCTAAATTTGATGAAGCCTTGCATAATCCTTCAGATTGTAATTCCCACGATCGTGGGAATTGGCATGATTTCCACGATCGTAGGAATTGGTAATAGATGGACTCCTCTTTTCTTTTCCTCTTTGATCTCTAGCTCAATCTCTAAGTTGCTCCATCTTCCTTCCCACATAAAAATAGTCAATTCTTACCCTAAATTAATATCAAACATAAAAGAACAGCAATGGAAATCAAACTAAATGAAAACATACAAAATGAATCTGAAACTACAACAATAAACAAAAATTATGCAAGAAAACACATGCCCATTACATAGAAAAACATAGACTAATGCACACCTATCAGTGCTCCACAAAGGAACTTTTTATGTTGTGGTGCATTGACCATAGTTGTAACATCCCATTATCCCATGATTAGGGTTAGAACCCTAAGATACTATATATGAGAGTTTATTGAGAATTTAGAAGTGCATTACATGCATTTTATGGCATACACATACACGTGAATAATGTTGTCACTCATGAAAATAATTGTACATGCATTTATTGAAATTTTCTGGGTATAAATGTTTTAATGTGATTAAAGTGTGAATTATGGATTAATTTTCTTAAAAATTGAATTGGTGTGTATTAGAATTATTTTCACATTTTTGGAGACATTTTGGATATTTTAAAAATTTATCAAAAATTTGGGGTATTTTAGACTAGGAAAAATATAGAAATAAAAGACAAATAGAAGTGTTACAAATAGACAAGTGAATGTGTGACAATTGGACAAATTACTATATGACAAGTGGAGCAATAGCTAAGTGACATTTGGTAGCTTCACATGATGACAAATGCAAGACATGCATTAGAGACATGTGGTAAAGCTAAGTTAAGCCACCTAGTCATTTAGGAAATATGTTTTTGTAGCTCGTTTCTTTGGTTTCACCGAAATCATCTAAACCTTCCTTCTTGCTTTGCCATCACCGAAACACCATTTTTCTCATTTTTGTAAATTGGATTTTAATTAATTCATTAATGTGACACCTTGCAAATAAACCTCTTCAGACCATATGCTATCTCTCTATTCTTGTCCATCCACCGAAATCTCTTTTAACCACTCTCAACTGCTGGAATTTTTTTGAATCAAGTAGGTTATGTTTAAAGTTGTATGAGTAGTGTAAATGATATTAAGATGAGGTTTTAATGTTTGTAAAATGGATGCATGCATGAGTGATGTATGTTTTCATGCTTGTGTATTAATGCATGTGTGAATGGTGTGGATTCATATGTGGGTGGTGAAGGAAGAAGCAAATTCGTGATATGATTAACAAGATGAAGGATTTTAGCAATGAAGTGAGCTAGAGTATGCTATATGCAGTGTTTTTCTGAACATACGCTTGTATTGTAGACATAACTTGACATGTGAATATCCAAACTGGATGGATTTTGATTTGGAGTAAATTAGAGACATATGGATACATGTTTTAGGAAGGAATCAAATTTTAAATTTGTCCCTAAGAGTCATGAAATTTGTCTTGAAGTTGAGAATTGTGTTCTGTCTAGGTATGAAAACAGTCTGTAGATTTTTGACTATAACTTGCATGATATTGAACCAAAATGCATGAAATTTATGTCAATAGACACTCAAAACATTTTAGAACATTTGATTAGGAGAAGGTGTTGTCTAAATACCTCATTGTCTAGGTCATAATGGTCATACAAATCTGACCTCAAATCTGCTTAAGAAAATCTGGAAAAAAAATGCATAACATGTGATATGGAAAAATATGGAATATTTACTATTTTGGGGTTCATGAACAATCATGAATTGTTGAACTGTGTATTGATGTTACTGAACTGAAACTGAAGTAAAAATGAAGAGGTCATCAATTGTAAATAATAGAATTTTGACAATGAAGTGTTTAGGGATGTCAACGAATGGGCTGGGCCTGGGACCCGTTAAGAAAAATATACAGGCGGGCCAAGCCCAAGGCCAGGGCCGTGGCTAGGCCCTTGGCCTGTGGTCGGGCAGTCTCTGGTTGGCCCATCAGGCCCAGGCCGCGAGCTGCCTTTCGGGCCTGAGTTGGCCCGAGCATTTAATTTATTTTAAAAATTTTTTAAGACAATTTTAAAAAATTGTAGTTTTATTTTTAAAAATTCATAAATTATAATTTATAACATAATCATTTATAGTGAATTGTAAGATGAAATTACCCATAAATTATACAAAAATATTTATATAAAATAAAAGATATAACATACAAATAAATTTTTATTTATTTAAAATATATAGCTATGATAATGTTGTCGTAATTATTCTCTTCCTCTATAAACAAGTCAATTTAAACTTTTTATTTGATTTTTCATATTTACATAAGATATACATTTTGCATATATGTATTTATATTTGTAACATCCCGTTCCCACATAACGGGTCGGATCAAGGAAACGGGTCTACGAGAAGACCAATTGGAGAAGTTAGGAC
>JANQBM010046937.1:0-10035 GCA_025594535.1 Erythroxylum domingense | reverse complement strand
ACAAATCTTGAATGAAAGATCAAACAAAGATTCAAAGAATCACAATCTTGGATGTTTCTTGATCAATCTTGAAATTTATTTTCTTTTCTTTCTTTTTTCATTTTTTTCATGATTTCTTCCTTTTTGTTTCCTTTTTGTTCGTTTTTGAATGATGAAATAACTATAATAATAAAGAAAAAATAGAAAATTAAAGATAAATATTGAATTTAAAACTAGGCTTTGATACCAAAGATGATATGGCAACAACCTAGAGTCAATGTCTAGATCACCTCCGTTTCAATAATTGTTCAATACCTAAATTCAATCAATCTAACACGACCCTTCACCCCCAAAATAGCAAGGAATTAGTAACAAAGAGTATAAAGATTCCAAGAATTGAATTAAAGCCACAAGCTAGAACTTACTTGATAAGTTGAATCAATCCTTAAAGTAATACAAGCAAGAATCCGAATTCTCTCTGGAAGAAGAATTTCCAATTTTTATTCACGTCTAATATGAAGTTCACACATAAATCAAGGGTAAACCCTTGTGCAATACAAACCCTAACAAAAATAACCTAAAAACCCTAAAGAAAGCCCAAAACATCCAGAAAGGCTTTCTTGAAACAAATCTACCTAAAAACAAATCTCACACAGATTTGGGCTTCAAAACCAATTAAAATTGCCTAATCTTAGTCCAAATAGGATAAGGAAACAAGAAAACATAGAAGACTAACTTAAGAGGGGCGGATTGGGTTTTTAAACTAGGCCCACATGTTTGGTTCCTTAAAATAAAACATGCACATGACTTTTCTAATGAAGCACTTGCACACTTAACACAAATCAGCCCATGACAAGGTCCAAAAGAAGTCCACACACCCTTTACATGCTTGTGAAAATTGACTAAGTCTAACCCTCTTAGTTTGATACATCCAATGTGCACACACACTTAGGCGTGTCCCTAAGCTCTTCCCCAAGCTTGATCAACAAAACTTCTTGAAGTTTTTGTGAAACAAAAGCTTATGCATAAATCTGAAATTATGCCTTGAGTTTGTTGGAGCGTCACCTTGTAATTGGACCCATTGGCATCCTCAAGTCTCCATTGCCTTGGTTAATTGCATCAAGAAATACCTATTAATCAACCAAAAACTTAAACAAAAAGTGAATGAAATAATGGATGAAAAAATGGATAGAGAAGGAGAATGAAAATAAAGAACACAAAAGGATAGCAATTTAAAATCTAGTAACCAAAACTCTGATACCAAATGATGCGAGACCCAATAGGAACCTGTACTAGAGAATCTCCAACAAGATGGAGCTATGCCTAGGAATGGCTAGAATCAAACAAACACACGGAAGTATAAGAAACAAAATTAAAAAGATAGAAAACAAAGCACAAATTGAAAAGGGAGTTAGAGGAATGTTGGTCAATGGAAAGAACCCTAAGAAAACTTGTTTCTTAGAACCCGAGCCTTGAGACACCACAAAGGAAGACCACGCCTTTAATAAGTCAAGTATTATCAAAGAATACAAAGAAAGCAAAAATGCTATGAATAATACTTAATATTATTTCTGAATCAATCTCTTCAAAGTACATAGAGGGTGCCTATTTATAGGAAAAACTTTCTAAATTAATATCCTAAGGAAGAATCTAAATAAAAGGAAACAAATCAAATCCTAAAATAAAAGGAAACAAAATAAACTTAGAAAAAGTTTTGACTAGATGACCTTATTTCAAGGAAAAAAGGAAACTAATTAAAATATGATTTGAACATAGTGGACCTTATGGATCACAGTCCTTCTCCTTATTTTTAAGTGGCTCATGGTTGTCACATTGTATTTTAAGTGAGTTCTTCCAATTACTCAATGTGGGCCTTTGGACACTTCGTATTGGGCTTCAAGGACTAAGACAATGCCTCTTGGACCTTTATGAGATGCAAATATGGGCTCTATCTTTTGAAGGTCTTGGATCAAACAATTCAATGCTTGCTTCATTGCCAACCCTAGCTCTTGTCATTGGGCCTCCAATATCTTGTAATGGATCTTTAGGAACATTAGGCTTAAATGTTGGGCCTTTGATATGGGAATTTCATTCATCCACTTGCCTTACACATTCAGACTTCAATTTCAGCTCTTAAGCCTCCTTTTGCCAACTCATGTCCATGCAAGTCATGTCCTAAGCTTCCTTCTTGTCTTTCACATGCTCACGGTTCTGCATCAAATCTTATATTCATTACTCAACTATCTCTATATAGTTCATGATATTTAGTATGACTATCAATTAGCTACCATTAACAAGGATAATTCATAAGTAGTAAACACATCAATCCCTATATGAGATACTTTGGAGATCCCAAGCTAAAGGATTAATTACACAACCATCACAATGAGAATTTCCATAAGCATACAAGTAATGTTCCAAATAGAATTCTTATATCAGCTCAAATCAGTGAACTTGTTCTTGAATAGGCATTCACATGTTTGTTTAGGTATTTTATACTTTATTCTATAAGATCGAATACTTCCATCATAAAGGGGGGAAAATAACATGCGCAAGTCTTTATGATCTATTGATGTTCATTCTTAAAAGAAAAATAATTAGGAATAATTTAGGGATAATACATAATTACAATATAAATCTTATAATGTTAATCTCATCATTTTTTCGTTTGTAATGTATATTTATTCTATGAATTTTATCTTATATATTAGTTAATTAAATAAATATGCATAAGATAAAGAATGCCTTCAAATAATTATGTCATAAAATCTAAAACTAACCAATTAGTTGCAGAGCATAAACCAACATATTTATCGTCTTTCGAGGTTGAGTCATTAGAAGGGTATCTAAACAATAATGATGACCATATATCCATTAAAGTTTTTACAAAACAATGATGTGGAGCACCAATTGCTATCGATCGTTACTAAGTTGTAGAATGTTATTTTCGCAATACTATCATATATAAGAATGTTTCTCCATCGGAAGCTACAATCATCTAGATGTAGGTAAAGCTTTTTTCTAAGCCTCTCCCTTTTACATAGGTCATTATGGAGGAAGAAATGATCTTATGGAGGTAGAAGATGGGTGGTTATGGTTATGATCATGGTGGATAGAGTTATCGATCTAATGATAAGAATGCATTTAGTAAGTCTGAGGCAATTGTTAGCTAAGGTGCCACTTGAGATAGAGATAGGTGTGGCGTAGCTATAGTGGCCCTCATGGTGGTCATTATGGAGGCCTTAATAATTGACAGGTTGGTGATGGAGAGCGGCCTGACTAAGTTTTTAAGCTTTATGATAGGATGGATAAAATGAAATCAAGCATGAATGAGCTACAAGAGATCTTGCAATAGCAAATGGAAAATGCAACCAAAAAAGTGAGGCATCTTATATTTTCTTAAGAGAGTTGAAAAAATTCCTTACATAGGAAACAACAATCCTCTAGCTTGTAAGCTTTATTCCTTGAAAATTTTCATCATGTTTATTTAGTGGATTATAATAATTCATGCTATTTTTGTATCCTCACCTAAAGCTTTTCTCATAACAAAAATAGTAATTTATGAAATTAATTATTCAGTATTTACATCTCCATCCCTTCCCTTTGTAATTGTCTTTAACAACACCTTAAAGCATTGATAGTTTCTTATAACTTTGGATAAGCTCCAATAGTTTCTTCATTTTCCTTTAACATCACTAATAAGTTATCAGCTGACATATCAAGCACCAGCCAAAAAATTTGTTCCCCTTTTGTTTTTGTGTTAAATGAAATTTCCCCTTTTTATAACACTATTATTCATGGAAAAAATATATGTAAAAAATGGGAATTTTTATGGAGGTTGTCAACTTCTTAAAAGAGGATTGTGCTAATTGTCTAACACTTATTGTCTTCCTAATAATAACAGCTCCAAATAAGGATAATAATAAAGGGGAAATTGATTACGAAGTCTTTTTCCATATTAATATATTAGGCGTGATGTTATCTTGATTTCACTTCATGGTTTATAATGGTGGGAATGTCATATAACCTATCTACTTTAGGAGGCTCTTATAATATTCTAAATAAGTTTCTTGATAAATATAATAAGATCTAGGAGGAAATCCTTGGATATTGACAATGTACACTGCAAAAGCTTATCATAGAGATAATTCATATTGTTGGCTTTCTCTACTTCATTGGGGAGTTCTCCATTGGCTACAAACTTGATAGTGATTAAGATTAAATAGCACAATTATACAAGATTTTGGGTAATTCGAATTAAACAACTCCCAGTTTATATTAGAAATTTATAAAAGAATATCCATAAGGGTGCCAATTCCAAATTCCAAATATTATGTATAATTAAAGAAAACATATATAGTGAATTACAAATAAATGCATGGGATGTGGTCCATATTGTGGGAATATGATAATAGATTACTTTAAGAAGTTACAATTTTTTTGTTAATCCCTTTTGAATAAACCAACTATTGCTTCTAAAATTAGTCATATTTCTTAGAGATATTATCCAAGACTCAGGACAAGTAGTTTAGTCCTTTTTGTATTTAAACACTTCTTAAGTAGTCAATGAAAGTAATCTTATTCCAACTAATCTCATAGTTTATTGTCACCTAAACTATACGTTACTCCAAATTTATTTGATTGTGACCAATTAGTGGTTTCAAATCTTGGGATGAAAGCCAATAAAAATACAGATTGAAAATTTGGAAGCATAGCTTGAAGGCCTCGAAGAAAACTTTAATATAATAGAGCTTAGTGTGACTGATAAGTTGCAATAATTAGAGAGTGCCATCTAAAAGATAACCGAAGCATTGCTTATGAGGCAAGAGGTGTTTCTTAGCTACACCAACGATTGTAATGGAAATTATTTCAATGGGGGACCTCCCAAACACACTGGTTCTTTATATTGTCAAAAGGAGTTCAAAAGGCTTGGAAATTGGTTGCAAGGATGGGCTCAAAATTCATTGTTGGGAACTTCCATGGGAGGCCTTAAAATAAAGATATCTGATGGTATTATGATGCTCAACCTAAAAACACTAAATGAAGCCATAAATCTCGGAAAAATGTGAAGTGATCAAAGTGTGTTGGGAAAATTTTATTTGATCTCCCTACTATATAACATATCTAGATGAAAAGTCTCAAATCCCAAAAGTGCACCCATAACCATGCTAGATCTTCCCTTATTACATTTCAAAGAGAAAGTCAATTACTGCAAGAATGTAACCCATTTTGCATGCCTTGGTTTAAGTCTCTGTTGCTCATTAATATGCTTCAAGGCTTCATGATCACTATAGACTACGAATGTTCCTAACTTGATATAATGACTCTAATTCTCAAGGGCCTGAACAATAGCATAAAACTTGTAGTAAGTGGAGTAATTTAATCTGAAACTTTTTCATTTCTTACTGAAATATGCAATGAGACATCCTTGTTGGAGAAGAACAAATTCACACATTACTTATGCCACATTCAATGTCAACTAATTCATTAAATTCTATAAGTGCTGAAATCACAGCATCGTAAATCTATATTTGATCAACTCAAGTGTTTGTTGTGCAGCACTATCCCATTCAAACTTACCTTTCTCCAAACACTCGGTGATAAGGGTCATGATTGTGCTAAATTTTTAATAAATCGTTGATAGAAAGGACCCAACCCAGGGAAACTTCACACTTGAGAAACAATAGTTGTAGTTGGTAGCTTTAACCTTAGGTTGATCCACCATATCAAAGGAAAACCACACTTGAATTCATAAATGTAGACCTGCACCTTCCTGAACAACTTATATTTTGTTAAAGTTTTAGATAATAATCTCAAATGCTTTAAATGTTATATATTACTTTAAGAGTAAATGAGAATATCATCTACATAAATAATGATAAATTTTTCAAGGAAAGGACATAAGTACCTCATTTATAAGGCGCATGTAAGTACTTAGTTCATTGGTTAGCCTAAAAGGCATGACTAACCACTCACACAACCTAGAGTTAGTTTAAAACATTTTCTTCCATTCATCCTCTTGTAAATGCAAATTTGGTGATAGGCACTATGGAGATCAAACTTGAAAAATGCCTTAGATCTATGTAACTTGTGTTGGAAATTTGTAGTTTAAGTGGTAAAAATTCCATTTTGATGCACCAAGATATATTTGAAAGTGCTTGGGTTTCATGTAAGGAGCTAACCCTCATGAAAATGAGAGATTTGTTGTATAAGGCTAATTCATTAAGGTGGAAAGGCAATTAAAGTCTATGGTAACTTCTAAATCCCAATTACTAGCTCTTCATGGAGGTCAAACTGGAAGGATAACAGGCCTACCTCAAAACCAAAGGATGATGCAAAAGCCAAAGATTCGGGTTTTTTTCGAAAGGTAAAATTAAAACTAAACCCTCCTCTAAATCACATGATTTTAAGAGTTTTAGACATCAAAGGATTAGGCATGTTGCCTCTTAATGTCCAAATAAAATGGATATGGTTGTTTTTGAAAATGGTGAGGTAGAGAGTGTTAGCTTAAGTGATGATGAAATGTCACCAATGGAGCATTGTAGTGATGTGGATGTTGAAGTGACCCATGAGTGGAGAATTGTTGATCATTAGGCTCACTATTAACATTGCACCTAAGGATGACCATAATGAGCATATCTTCCATACTTATTGCCATGCGAGTAACAAGGTATGCAGAATGATCATTGATAGTGGGAGTTGTACTAATGTTGCTAGCACTTTATTTGTTGATAAATTAAAGTTGACAATTCTAAAGCATCTAAAACGATACAAGTTTCAATGGTTGAATGAGCATAGGGAAGTTAAGTTGACAAAATAGGCTCTAGTGGTGTTTGCAATTGGAAGTTATAGTAATGAGGTTCTATGTGATGCAGCTCCAATGGATGCTAGTCATCTTCTTTGGGGGCATCCATGGTAGTTTGATAGGAAATTTCAACATGATGGGCACAAAAACAATAATTCCTTTTTTGATGAACAACTAACAAGTGATCTTAACACCTCCCAAATCGTGGGAAGCATATGAGGATGAAATTACGATAGTAAGAGAATAAAATTGAGAGAAAAGCAAGTGACTGCTTAAGAAAAGAGTGTGAGCAATGAGAGAAGAAAGTCAAACTATGAGACTCTAATAGGGAGAAAAATATGAGGGAGAGTAGAGGTGAGGTCAAATTTTCTATTTTATCAAGGCAACAATTACTTGTACTTATGTACAAGGATGTTCACCTTTCATTTAATGACCATATTCCTTCTTTACACAATGTTCTTGTGTCTTTATTATAGGACTTTGTTGATTTATTCCTTGAGGAGTTAACACAAGGGCTACCACCTTTATGAGACATCAACCATCGAATTGACTACATCTCATATTCAACAATCCCTAATTGACTAGCTTATAGAGCTAATCTAGAGGATAACAAGGAGATTCAAAAGCAAATGGACGAGTTAGTGGAGAATGGATCCATGTGGGTGAGTCTCAACCCATGTTCACTTCAAGCAATTTTAGTACCAAAGAAAGATGGAATATGGTGCATGCGTGTGGATTGTCAAGCTATCAACAAAATCACAGTAAAATATAGACATCCCATACCTATATTAAATGATATGGTTGATGAGTTTCATAGTTCTTGCTTGTTTTTAAAGATTGATTTAAAAAATGGGTATTATGGAGACACAAATGGAAAACATCTTTAAAAACAAAATATGGTTTATATGAGTGGTTGGTATTGCATTTTTTAACTATTACACCAAATACTTTCATGAGATAAATGAATAATGTATTGTGACCTTTTATCAAAAATTTTGTTGTTGTCTACTTTGATGACATGTTAGTGTTTGCAAGAATTTTGATGACCATATCAAACATTTTCATTCAGTGCTTTTTGCTTTAAGTGGATATAACTCGTAAGCTAATTTGAAGAAGTGGACATTTTGTATGAGGAAATGATCATGACAATTAAAGAGTGGCTAAGCCTAACAATTCAAATGAGGTATGAAGTACTCATAGTTGAGCAAGTTCTTATGGGAGGTTTATAAAGGATTTTACTTCAATAGCAGCTCCTCTAAATGAACTTGTTAAAAATAATGTTGTGTTTAGATGGATCGATGTGTACAAAAAGGCCTTTAATACTTCACAAGATTAGTTGATCAATGCATCTTTGCTTTCTTTAACTAACTTTGATAGAATTTTTGAGATTGAATTTGACTTGTCAATAATTGCTATATGAGCTGTTTTGATACAAGATTCCAAACCAATTGCTTACTTTAAGCTTAAAGGAGCAACCTTAAAGTACCTAACTTATAATAAGGAATTATATAGATTTATGTGGACTATAAAAATATGGTAACACTACTTATGACCGAAGGAGTGCATTATTCATTCATATCATAAAATCTTGAAGTTTTTGAGATCCCAAGGTAAACTGCAGAGAAGGCATGACAATTGTTTAGAGTTCATTGAAACATTTCCTTAAAAGGAAAGGAAAATGTTGTGCTTGATGGTCTAGGAGATATGCACTATTAACTTCTTTACAAACTAAATTTCTTGTGTTTGAGTTCCTTAAGAATTTGTATGATAGTGATGTTGATTTTGGACAAGCGTGGCTTGCATGTTCTAACTATGCATATGCTTATTTTTATTGGCATAATGAATTTTTGTTCAAGAAAGATAAACTTTGTGTGCCTTAATATTCTATGCTTGAATTGCTTGTTCAGGAGACCCATGAAGGTAGGATAGTAGGGCATTTTGGCATTAAAAACAACTTAGATATATTACATGAGCATTTTTATTTGCCCAACATGAAACATGATGTGCAATTTGTATGTGATAAATGCATAACATGTAAACAAACTAATTCAAAAGTAATGCCTCATTAATGTGAACTCGGTTAATAGATGTAAGGAATCCACAATCAAAAGAAGAAAATTGGAACCAAGAAAGTTAAATCGGTTTGAAACAAAAAGGATAGGACCTTATATGGAAGCATGAACCAGAGGTATAAAGAATTTGACTCCACACCAACAATCCCAAGAATTGGATGATAAGTTGATGAATGCCACAAGGGTAAATGATAAGTTCCAGTTCAGAGAAGAACCAACAAATTGAAGAAACTCACTGTTTTATTCAAAAATAATAATCTGATTTGTTTTGCTACAAAGGATGAATACATAGGTGGCTAGAAAACCCTAATTATACTTCTATAAGTTCTTATCACATAAGGAAACCCTAATTAGTTATCTTATATAGCTAAGGAAATAAATAACTCGAAACAAAGCCCAAAACACGTGACTAAACCCAAAACTCGTTCTAAGTAAGGGAGAGCAGTCTATGGGCAGGTTCTGGACTCCACAGAAAGCCTATATGTTGAGAGGTCAAATGAACTCCGATTTGAACATTCTAGGGCATTCTAGAAAGCTCAAGATGATGGAGAACCATGGGCATATGAAAGACAAGAAGAGAAGCATACATGGTGTGATCCGCCTTAAGGAAGCCTAGGATATGACTTGCATGGACATGAGCTTGCAAAAGGAGGCTTAGGAGTTAAAATTGGAACAAATTTGTAGTCTGAATGTACAAGGCAAGGGCTGAACGAAATTCCCATATCAAAGGCCCAACATGAGTCTAATGTTCCTAAAGATCCCTTACAAGATGTTGGAGGTCCAATGACAAGAGCTAGGGCCAAACCAATGAAGCAAGCATTGAATTGTTTGATCCAAGACCTTCAAGAGGTAGAACCCATGTTGTTGAGTCAAATTTCATCTCATAAAGGTCCAAAGGGCATTGTCTTACTACTTGAAGCCCAACATAAAGTGTCCAAAGGTCCACATGAAGTCCAATTGGGAGAAGTCACCTAAAATATCATTTGACATCCATTTGCCACCTAAAAATAAGGAGAAGGACGTGAAATATAAGGTCCAATATGTTTAGATCATGTTTTAATTAGTTTCCTTTATGTTTTCCTTGAAAGAAGGTCATCTAGTCAACACCTTTATAAGTTTATTTTGTTTCCTTTTAAGGATTGATTTGTTTCCTTTTATTTAGTTTCTTCTTTAGGACAT
>JANQBM010046922.1:0-10036 GCA_025594535.1 Erythroxylum domingense | reverse complement strand
CACCCTCGCGGGACACGGATCCGGGTATCACCATCGATATCGGGTTCGGGTTCAGCGGGAGTTGGGGTGTTACAAATCCAAAGCATAAAATTGATGTATTGTTACGACCATTAGTATTTGAATGGCATCATCTTTAGGAATTTGGTGTTGAGACATATGATGTTTCTCTTAAACATTTTTTTATTAAGAGCAACTTTTATATAGACTATTAGTGATTTTTCTACGTATGTTATGTTGTCTAGATGGAGAAAGTAGAGAAATTGGCTTGTCCTTATCGTGGCAATGATTCTTACACGTTTTATCTTTTTAACAGGGCTAAAACATCTTAGGTTGACAACCACAGGAGATTTCTTCCTCCAGATCATCCATTTAGACACAATAAACAAAAGTTCATTAATAATAGGATGGTACAAACACCTCCTCCTCTCGTAAAGTTGCTGAAGAGATATTCCAGGAGATTGATAAATTAGGTTTGTTGAAAGTTATGAAACTTGAAGCTGAAGAAGTTAATAAAAGTATTAGTAAAAACTTTGATTAGAGAAAATAAAGTATCTTTTGGGATTTTCCATATTGGAAAACTAATTTGATACATCATAATCTAGATGTGATGCATATTAAAAAAAATTTGACAATTTTTTAAGACCATAATAAACATTGAAGGGAGGATAAAGGACAATGTAAAATTACAAGCTGATTTGAAATTTTTTTGTACAAGAAATGAGTTAGATAAAGATCTTCACATGGGTAAATATCTAAAAGCATGTTACACTTTGGACTAAGAAAAAGAACAAATTTTATGTGAATGATTGAAAAGTCTAAAGTTTCCCAATGATTATAGTTTGAACTTAGCAAGGTGTATAGATATGACGAAGTACAAATTATTTGGGATAAAAAGTCATGATTTTCATGTGTTTATGCAAAGGCTAATTCTAATTGCATTTTGGGAGTTGCTACCGAATAAGGTTTACGAAAATATAATAGAATTAAGTCTGTTTTCCAAAAGCTTAATATCATTTGAAATAAAGTTAGCTAAAATGGAAAAATTAGAAAGGGAAATTTCAGTTATCTTGTGCAAATTAGAAGGGATTTTCTCTCCAAGCTTCTTTGACTTATAGAGCATCTACCCATACATTTAGCACACAGGGTGAAACTTGTTGGTTTAGTTCAATATCGACGGATGTATCCCTTTAAGAGGTAATTATAGTTAATGTTTAAATAAAATTTATAACATATTCTAATCACATAATTGTAATAACCCTATTTGTAATGTAAGTATTTGCATCACTTGAAGAAAATATAAAAAACAAGGCTATAGTTGAAATTTCGATATGTAATGCTTATTTAGTGGAGGAAGCAAGTACATTTTGTTCACATTATTTTAAGCTACATGTGCACATAAGAGAAAGAAAGGTTCCTCATAATGACGATGGGGGAGAAATGGGTGATGATGATGGTAACTTATCTATTTTCATATATCTTGGACGAACATATGGACGCTTAACAAGAAGAATGTTAATAGAAGAACAAATAAAGACTGCCCATGGTTACATTTTATTGCATTGCCAAGAGGTTCAACCTTTCATTTAGTATGCTTAAGTAAATTTTGAAATTGATTACATAATAATGCTTTTAGATTATATGAGGAATGATTACGTGAGTTAATGCCTGAAAAAACACAGGATGATATCAATAAAAAAAGTTAAAAGAAACTTTCCTCGATGGTTCGAGAAAAATGTAAGTTTTCACTCACAATAATTGAAAATTTTGAATTATCATATCAAAGAGTTTAAATGACATTATAATATTTAATATGATAAAAAAGTTTTAATATAGGCCTTAGAAATTCCAATAGAGAACAAGTTCATAAGTGATCTTGTGAGAGGAACTTTGCGAATTGTTAAATCGTATATAATGTATTTTGTTAATAGATATAAATTTCATACAGAATATCATGGTCATAGCATGACAACAGTAAATAGTGGGGTTTGCATATTGGGAGAATTGATGAATTACTATCGTAAAATTATTAAGATACTTAAAATTGAATACCCCGAGTTGCCAATAAAAAGGAGTGTGATATTTTAATATGAATGGTTTGATCCAACTCCTAATGTTGGAACAAAAGTGTACAGCCAATATAATCTAGTTGAAATCAATCAATGAAGAAGATTTAGATAATTTGAACCTTTCGATTTGACAATGCAAATGACACAGGTATATTATGTCCCTTTTCCCAGCTTAAGACGAGATAAGTTAGATTGGTTAATCATTTGTATAGTAAAACCTAGAGATGTTTCTGAATTACATGGAAAAGGAGAAAATTAAGATAATTGAAAGTGAGACATTTTAAGAAGATGTTCATGAAATAAATGCATATGTAACATATGATGAGAATGAACCTTTGAATGATCCAAATAATAAATATATTGAAATTTCATCTGGAGAGGATGAGGAATCTATATAGGGAGAGAGATCTAAAGAAGAGCCTGACTTTGATTCTAATTATTTAGAAAATGAAGATGATGATGATTTTTATTTACAATTAAGTGATGATAGTGATTAATTTGTGTAACTAATAGAATATTGATAAGTGTGAATTGCATCATGTTTTAAGGCTTAGTTTGATATGTATTTAAGTGTTAACTTAATCGTTTAGTATGTGTTTAGGTTAGAATTTTGTTAGTTTGTTAATTAATTATGATTAAGTTTTTTTTATATGTTAGTACAAGTCTTTAAGCTTAATTATTATGTCTTTGAGGTACCTTAATGCATTTGTTAGTATTTCAGGGTTAACATCGAAGAACGAAGAAGTTTCAGAGACATTCAAGCCTAAACAACGGCCTATGATCGTGACACAATAGGCCACTATCATGACAGAAGCACTAGAGTTAGCCCACAATCATAGCCCATATACCACGATCGTGACATAAGCCTAGGACACAGCCCATGATCATGGCCTAATTGCCACGTTTATGGCCTATAGGGCCACAGTCATGGCCTACGTCGGGCGAACATGTAGATACTAAAAAACGTCAAGTTTTGAAGGAGTTTTTGGTCCTTTCAGACCCTAGAAAAACCCTAGGGCTGTCTAAAACACAACAAGTATATAAAGAATAAGACAAAGAAGATGAAAAAGCTTTTACATTAGCCACTTTGGAGAGAAACCCTAGAGAGAATTATTAAGATATTGAGAAAGAGAAGAAGGAAGAGAGAAGTAGAGAAGAAGCTGACATCGAAGTACTTTCCAGATTTGGAGTTTTTCGATGTCGCTACCTCCCATCTTTGTTTAGAAACGTATTTCCTATTATTTCCTGTTTTATTGGAAATAGTAGTTTGATGATAGGATTGTGAATGTTGAGATATTCTATACTCACCTTCGGATTTTTTTTATCTTTGATTTAATAAAATCTGATTATTTTATGTTTATTGGATTTATTGTGATTGACTTCTGTGATTGTATAATTTAGTAATAGACTGAGAAAGTGAATCGAATGAAAAATAATTAAATTAGGCCAACGAGAGTTATGTGATGTAATAAGAATGAGAAATTAATCAAGTCGACAATTGGGTGAAGAGAGATCTCACATAGGTTCCTAATAGTTTATTGGACAACTTAAGATCTAATTGGGGATTTGGATAGATTTGTTAATTGAGATATTGCAACTTTCAATAATCTGATTAGGGTTTATAATTAGGGTTAATGGTTATAACTCGAGAGAGAGTAATCAACCCTAGGATCGTCTAGGACCAATAATCCAATAATTCATAATCAATTAGGTTAGCGTTAAAGATAGGTAAAAATTTCCCTTTCTCTCAATTGATAGTTCCTTAAGGTTGATTCTTGAGTAAGTGTTGCAACTGCTACTTTGTTAATATTTTTGTAATTGATTCTTGGAATTAAGTTGCATGATTGAATTAAATTCTTATCTTAGTTTTGTTACTTCTTAAATTACTGCAAATTATTTTGGCCTTAGATTTTAGAAATAGATTATCCCTCCTTGTGGGATCGACACCTTAGGTACTACACGAAAGACCTATACGTTTGTAGATTATTGAGGATATTAATTAGAACTTACACACATCGAAAAATCACAATCAAATATTATATGAATAAATTTATTATTGCATTAACAATATATTGTTATATTTAATTTATGTTGTTCTATTAATGCAATAATCAATAAAATGTGAATTTTAGGTTAAAAATATGCCACAGAAGAGAAAATTGGAAATGCCTCGACCAAGGCTCAGGTTACCACCATTTGGATGAGCCAGTGCATGTCTAGGTGAAACATCACATTCTGCAGATGCCGCAGAATCATGTGCTACTCGTTCAACTAGTACACATCCAAATGAGGCATGACCTTCCCCACCTAGTCTCTGTACCATCCAACAGCCCTACGACTACACCATCTAGCAACCTTTCTCCCAGACTAGAATTTGAATCTATATTGATAAAGATATAATTGGTAAACATTGTGGATGAAAGAAGAAACCTCCAACTTGGAGCTAAGGGATTTGATGGAGGAATTTACATCCTAATTGTCAATGATCTGTGAGTGAAATTTTAAAATTTTTGTAATACATGATAACACCATAGGTTTATACTGAAGTTATAGGTTTTAATTTGAAAATGACCTAAATTAGCTTATATATTAGGTTAGTTCCATCTGGACAGTGCTCTAGAAATATCTCATCCAAGTTCAAAGAGAGGATAGAACTGGAGGGTTATATGTGGAAGGATATCTCTCAGGAGACAAAAGATTTTTATTATTAGAAGTTTCAAGTACAAAAAATAAATTCTTTAATCTTTTTTATTTATCTAATTTTATGCATTGATTAGATAAATATTGTCGTTTATAAGTACTTATAGTATTTTTTTTCAAAAACAATTTTTTTGGGATTAAAAATTTGATGTTGTCATTTATAATGTATAGGAGAGGCAAGCCTGTGCATGTTATAGAGACTTTCTTGGCTCGATACACAAGAATGGTGTATGAACTCCTTATATATATGAAGAAACATGGAATCGTTGGCAACAATATTGGGTAACACCCCAAGCATTCTCCATTTCAAAGTGCAATTCTGCAAACAAAGATGGAAGACCGGAGGAAGAGAGTATATCCGTACACACTGGGAGATCTATAACCCACCAAAAGCATGTAGAAAAACTTGTAAATATATAAACTTTACACTTATATTCTTATTTTTATACTTTGATGTTTGAAATTTGATTTCAATGTATTTTGAGGTATGAAATTTAGAATTAAAATATATGTGTATTATAGGGAATGATAATGTTATAAATGTCTGGTGCCATAAATAGTTGTGTTGATGAGAAACGTTTTTTGTTTAATAGAGGGTAAATATCATAAAAATAGCAGAAACCCGAAATTCTTGTAAATTGTAGTTCACTTATAAAACTTTGTTTTGATGCAGGAAAAGTCTATGATAGGAAACATACACTATATTAGCTATTTTTGCATATCCACATTAAGAAGCAAAATGGTGTGATCTTCGTCAACACCTGATGCAAACAACTTAATGTATATAAAATTTATTCTTAAAAATTATTTCTTAAAAATTATCACTTATTTATATAAACAATTATAATGATATGACCAAATAAAAGAAAACTTTGAACGATAGTCTCAAAACTCTAAAATTGTTGATGAGAGTTAGACATATCTTGATGCAGTTAGTGGTAGGGACCATTGTGGAAGGATTTTTGACTTACGTTCATTTGCAAACACATGTTATTCTCAATGCTCTACATCCAGTATAGTTAGATCTAGTATGCAGTCTGCATCCAATAAGAGAGATTTTCAACTTGAGAGCACAGTAGAGAGACTGGCAACCTAGTTGAAATAGTCGCCCAACTCCATAATGAGATGGATGAGTTAAAAGGAAGGGGCAACACCTCATTACAGCAATTAGATCATCCGCTTTCACCAACTATATAGCTTAGATATATAATATTTCGACACTTAAGTGAATGTATTTCTCTTAAGTTTTTGTATAAATGCTTAATTTACATTTATTTTCAAGATACATATTGTTGTATATTATAATTTTTATATTATATTATCAATCAACATAATTTTTACATTATATTATCAATCAAGATATTATTTAGAGAAATTAAATGTGGACTAAAATTAATGGATTAAAAACAGAAAATTCAGGTGGGAAGTGAGAAGTGGTAGTTAAAAATACCATAGGTAAATTATCAACGGTAACTTATCTTCCCTAGGTAAATTATCGACAGACTGTTACATTCCGTAAATAAATTATAGACGGAATGCTATATTTTGTAGGTAAATTGCTGAAGGAAGGTTATAATCCGTAGGTAAATTTGGCAACAGAAATTATTTATCCGTGGCTAAAATTACCTACGGGTTATATCAATTCTATTGGTAATTTACCTATGGAATATAGCATTCCGTTGATAAATTTAGCAATAGATTCAGTGAATCTGTCGCTAACTTTACCTACATAATATTGTAATTCTATTGGGAAATTTAGTAATGAAAATTACAATATTTGTAGGTAATTTTAGCTACGGAAATTGTAATTCCTTTGGTAAATTTAAGCGATGAAAATTTTAATTCTGTAGGTAAAGTTACCTATAGAAGCTATTATTCTATCGGTAAATTTAGTGACGAATTTACAATATCTGTATTTGAATTTTACCTATAACCGTTCCTCCTAAGACTCTTTCCTTTAGTAATTTTTGTCGCCAAATTTGTTTTTCGATAGAATATCAATATTTTCCGTAGCTAAAACCAAATTTTCTTGTAGTGAGTGACGTTATTTACGTTTAAAGACAAACATATGACTTATCTATTATTTATAGGTTATGGTATTCTTTTTTACATAATCTTAGTATTGTATACATGAGCTTCTAGTATAGTTTTTACTCAGTTGTGGTATTCTTCATATTTAGTGATGGTATTCCCATTTTAAGGTGAATAAGTGAAATATCTATAATAGGTGGTGGTATTTTTTCAACATAATTGTCATATTATATCTAGAAAGGCATAGTATAGGTTTAATTGAGACATGGTAATCTTTATAGTCAATGATGGTATTCATATTTTAAGGTAAATATGTTACTTATCTGTTATGTATCGATGGTGGTAATTTTTATATTTAATTGTGGTATTATTTGTATGAAGTTTGGTATAACTTTTACTCAACCGTGGTATTTTTAGTATTCAATGATGGGATTCCTATTTTATAGCGAACATGTCAGTTATCTTGTATAGAGATAGTATTTTTTAAAATATAAGTGTGGTACCGAATGTATAAAAATTTGGTATAGTTTTAGCTTAGGCATGGTATTATTTGTATAGAGTGATGTTATTCCCATATAAAGGTTAACTCTTTACTTATCTATTATTGGTGGTCGTAGCTTTTGTACATAATTAGACTATTTTATATACGAAGGTTAGGTATAGTTTTCACTCAACCATGGAATTCTTTGCACTGAATGATGGTAGTCTCATTTAAGGTGAACAAGAAACTTAGCTATAATTAATGTAAGTATTTTTTGAATATAAGCATGGTATTAGATGTATTAAGGCCTAATATAGTTTTATCTAAGACATGGTATTCTTTATACTAAGTGATGATATTCCCATTTTTAATGTAAACATATGACTTAACTACAATATATAAGAGGTGGTAGTTTTTTTAATATAAGCATAGAGTTTCATATATGAAAGTCTAATATAGTTTTAACTTAGAAATGGTATTATTTGTACTAAGTGATAGTTTTCCTATTTAAAGGTGAATGTTATCTATGGGTGATGGTATTTTTTGAGCATAAAAATGGTATTCTATATATGAAGGTCTGGTAGAGTTTTAACAAAGTCTTTTTTTTTGTACTGAGTGATGGTATTCTCATTTTATGATGAACTTGTGACTTATCTATCATTTATGTGTGTGGTGGTATTTTTTTTTTTAAACATCAATGTGCTCTTGGATGTATGAAGGTTTAGTATAGTTTTAAATAAGGCACGATATTCTTACACTAACTAATTGCATTCCCATTTTAAAGTGAACATGTTACTTGTATATAATAGTTGGTGGCATTTTTTGAACATAAATATGGAATTGGATTTGTAAAGGCTTTTAACTAAGACATGTATTCTTTGTATTGAGTGATGATATTTCAATTTTAAGGTGAACATGTAACATATCTATTATGCATGAGTGATTTTATTTTTATATCATACGTGTGGTATTGTATGTATAAAGGTCTAATAAAGTTCTAAATAAAGTACGATATTCTTCATATTGAGTGATGGTATTCCCATTTTAAGGTGAAATTGTGACTCATTTGATTAGTATGGTGGTGGTATCTTTAAAAAATAATCGTGGTATTAAATGTATAAAGATATAACATAGTTTTAACTAAGGCATGGTATTCTTCATACTATACTAAGTGATGGTATTCACATTTAAAGGTGAACGTGAGAATTATACATTATATATGGGTGGTGATTTTTTTGTACATAGCCATAGTATTGTTTTTGTGATCTTCTAGGATAGTTTTTACTCATACGTGATGTTTTTCATATTTAGTGGTGGTATTCCTATTTTAAGGTGATTGTGTGATTTTATCTATTACGTATGGGTGGTGGCATTTTATAAAAGTAAGTGTAACCTTGGACGTATAAAGATCCACTATAATTTTAACTGAGGCATGATATTCTTTATACTAATTGATGGTATTCCTATTTTAAGGTGAACGTAGACTTATGTGCAACAAATGGTTTTATTTTTTGAATATAAGCATGGTATTAAATTTATGAAAACTTGGTACAGTTTTAATTGAGACATAGTATTCTTTGTACTTTGTAATGGTGTTTCCATTTAAGATGAATGTGTGACTTATTTGTTATAGGTGGTGATATTTTTTGTACATAATCATGATATTTGATGTATGAATGTCAAGTATAGTTTTAATTGAGGTATGGTATATTCTCATAACCTTTACAACTTGTCAGTGAAGGTTTTAAAGGTTTATATGAACTCACTCATTGTAGACCAAGTGGTAAAACTCTATCTTCAAGTTTAAGGTAACATAAATTAGTGCTTCATTTTTTCCTTTTGTCATTGTCAATTGAAGAATTTACCATAGCATAGGTTGAGAGATCACCCATAAGATAGTTTGATAACTAATTGAATTGGTAGAGTCATTGGGTAGGTTGAGAGATCATCAAATTGATTCACATTAATTCGATTAGGGATAAATAGTTACTTCTTGTGAGAGGGTAATTAGTACATTCGAAAATCTAGGGTGAGAAATAATTCAATCTGTAAAATAGGAGGGAGACAAAATAGGAAAAAAAGTAATCTCTAGCATTTAGATTCTTAAATTCAGATTTTCTGCAATTTCGGTATTATCCATTGTTTACATTAGTCTTCTAATTTTAATTTAATTTTTTCATATTATTTGCATTTCATAATTTAGTTTCTTAAACAAAGTTGTTTCTAAATTAAGCAGTGTCTAGGCATCAATCCCTATGGGATCAATATCTGCTCTTTTTACTACAAGTCACATCATGTTCACTTGCAATTTTTGAGTGTAAAACAAGTAGATAGGTTTTACCATCAACACCGACCTATTTGGATTCCAAGTTAATAAATTTAGTTCAAATTAACAAAGTTTGGCTAAGTTTGAATTTCTTTTTTTTTTCTAATTTTAATCTTCCAACCTGGTTTAAGATCAAGTTATTAGGCTTAGCCAAGGCCAAGTTCGAAGTTCGATATTTCCATTAAATTAACCCCTTCACTTCATAGATTCTTTTTTTTTATTATCTCTTTCTGTTGTCACTTTAAGTTCTCCCTCAATGATAACTGTCTTTTTCTATGTTCAACTTCTCTCTTTCACAAAGATAATGAGATGTTGAGTCAAAAGAGAAGGGAAAAGATAAGTAGAGGAGAAGTTTTGTAACATCCCGTTTCCAGAGAACGGGTCGGACCGAAGAAACGGATCCAGATGTGGTAAATTACCACATCTCATGCT
>JANQBM010046911.1:0-10037 GCA_025594535.1 Erythroxylum domingense | reverse complement strand
TAATTCCATCAATCCATGAAATAAATCCTCCCAAACTTGACATAATAATTAAACTCCAAATAAAATGATTTATCTAATAAGACCACAAAATTTATTCAAATCATGCTTAATAAAATTAATATAGTAATTTGGGGCCCAACACTTTTATTTTTCAAAAAAAAACTTATGTATAAATTATTGATCATCCTTATGTCCATATTCATTACCACTTAGCAGTTCTATAAATGGAAACTTTTAACTAATTGATTGTCTCCATTTCATTTGATCTACTTTATTCAATAATAGGAAGCTACATAACTTTAAATTCTTTCCCTTTTTCCAAATTGTCCTTTAGAAATCAATTTAGCTTTTTCCTCCTAAATAACAATCAATTATACTCCTTTTCTTTTCTAATAAAGTAACATAGTTCTATGTGTGAAATTGTAAACAACATCATTTAAAGCAGCTAACCATTGGACTCCTAGCACTATATCACTTTCCTTAATTTTGATCACCAATGCGTTATAACAAAATGAATGACCATTCTTCATCCTCTTGTTGTAATCATCGTAGGCTCTATATTGTTTAATACCCCCTCTTGCTTTTTCACTAGTGCTTCATCATTAAAGTTATGAGTACTTCTCCATCATTTAGTAAATGAATAACTCTCCTATTAAAAATACGTCTTACTTTTATTTCCATATATTAAATTGTAATAATAACTACCTCTTCCTGTACTACATATATTTAAAATTACTCCTTTTTGCACTTATTTTCTATTGTGAATTTCTCATCAAACCAAAAAACATAACCCTTTAATATTATGATCATAACTCTCCCTAATATTAGTTACTCTTGGCACCTTTAAATCATTGTTCTCTAGTCTAGGTTTTGACATTAACATTTGTCCGTGTACCCCAGATTGAAAACTTCTTAAACTTCCTACTACTTACCCACTTTATATGCCTGCTATAAATTTCTTATATTGAATAACTTTATAACACACTCTATTTCTAGCCTCAATCCCTTCAAAGGCAAACTCACTAGATATTTCTATGACATCACTGGCTTATATAATGAAAAATCAAATTTGGCATGGTCATCTTTCATTTTAGAAGTCTAATTCAATTACTTCAACTCCCTATTAGGTCATAAAATAAATAGTCTCTAAATTTTTTCTTTAATAATATTAGATACTCCTTAGCTAAGTTGTTTTGTTGTCAACTTATTTTTTATATAAAATTAGTGCCAAGATAAATCTTTGCCTATCAAGTGCCTCATTGTGATTCTCACCTTTAGTTCAATTTATATTGAAGCCAATATAAAGAACTCCTCATTTTTTAAAATATAACTTAGTAGGTATTAATTGCCTTCATGGGTTAAAAGGTTAAGTTTTGACCTTTTCATACTTTATTTAAAAGTTCTCAACTTCACTATCAAGTACCTTCTGGTTAAAAATCCCATTTCAAAGTTTCATTAAAGTCTTTAACTATAAACTTGTTCATCTTGTACATGTAAACAAGTTTATGTCCCTCAATCTTGCTTTAAATTGCACAAAAATACATTCCCATAAAGCGACAACTTTAATCCTTCAATTTTTCTGCCTCAACTATGTCTGATTTCAACTATTTTTGACTCATGAAGACAATTAAGACCAAAAAACATAATATGAATGAATCAAGTACTAAAAAAATTAAAAAAAACTCTCAAATAAAGAAATAAAATGCACTAAATATTGGGATTTGAAATATAGCATATTATTCATTTATCATATAAACATTTGGTTTATATTTCATTCTATAAACCCTTTAACACCAATTATCTTTTGACTTTTAGGCCTATCTACTAGCTTCCAAGTGCCATTTTATTTATCATTTTTATCTCCTCTCCATTATAACTCTTTAACCATCCTCTTTAGCAACCTCACCACAACTTACAGGCAAAAAAAAGTTGTATTGCATTTTTGAAAGACTTTATCAAGTGACTTGGTTCCTCTAACTAGAACATCAATAAAATATTTAGCACTAATTTAATCTTTTATTTCTGCAAGAACTCAGGTTATGGTGTGGAAGAACATTATAACACTACACAAAATAAACTAGACTACTACTACAACAATGGTGAGTTTAGGTCGATCCCACATAGAGTGTGTGTAAAGTTGTTGAAATAAAATTAATCAGTGTTTAGGTTTTGGGGTGGTTTTGGTTTTAAAAAATAAGAAAATAAAATAAAGCTAAAGTAGAACAATAAAATTAAAGAAAACATGAAAAATGATGAAAGTGGTGAATTTATTAGGAGTCCAATTCTTTGGTTCAATCTTGATCTACACCTTATCAAACATATTTCATTGAATTATTGTCTTCACATCTCTCTTTGAACTATTGGTCATAGATTAACAACAAGTTTAGTTAATCCCAGTTTTTACATAGTTTATAGTTAAATAAGAAGACCTTGTTAATTAACCTTAGCTATCAAATAACCTAAGACATGCTCTCTAGATTTAATCGGACAGTTGCCTTACGAATGAGAAAAGCAGACCAATCTAAGCAATAATTAAACAAGCTCGGTTTAATTAACCTAGAATGAGTTATCCCTAATAATTACAAACCATTAGTTGCTACAAATAAATTTCGACATAACAATTATGGATTACATTAAATATTCTAGCAATGGGTTTGTAATAAAATGATCCAATGAACGTACTAAAACCATCTATTCAAAATAACCAAATCCATAAAAATCAAATAACATAATCAATTTCTAAGGAGAGAAATAAAAATAACAAATATAAGGAGAAATACACTTATTCGGGTCTTCAACATTGATGTCACCTCTGAACTTGCATCAAAAACTACCCTTTTATAGGTTTTTTCACTGTGGAGAGATTGCTGCCCTCTTCATGCTCTCCCGAAGCTTCTGAAGTTCCACAGCCAAAAACACCTTCTATTCTTACATAACTCTGCCATCACACAACCCTCAATTTATATTAGAAACTAGGTTAAAAAATGCTCACGCCTATGCATGTTGATTGCATAGTTATGAGTTAAAATTCACGGCTGTGCAATAATTTGACATGACCGTAGGGTAATGCTCATAGCCATGCCAAATTAGTATATGGCCGTGAGTTTTTATGTCATTTCCTTTTTTTCCCTTTTGATATGTTCAACATATATCTCATCTCTTTTTTTTACATTTTCTTGTCTTCTTTTGCATTTAATCTTCTTCTTCTTTCTATGATGACAAGAGAGTGTGCATCTTCAGAAAATAACCCAAATATGGTGCTTTTGACTCATTTTAGCTCTTTTGCTTCCTAATTGTGGCTAAAACCACATATGAGTCAAAGTGAGTATCTTAACCAATTTTATAGCATTAATAAGTGTTATGAAATAATTATACAATCAATTAAGCATATTTCAATTTTCCCTACACTTAGTTTTTTACCGTCCCAGGGCAAAACATCAAAATTAAGATCATAGACCCAAAACATTAGCTCATTTTCCACATCTTCTAAGAATAAATAATCATAAATAAAGATGAATGACTTTCAAAAATCATAGCAAGAATTCAACATTCAATGCTTCTACTCATGATCAATAACATTCGATACCTTTAAAAATTGAACAATCTAACGATAACTTTGAAAATGTGTTTAACTACAATATATCTACAGGTACATTCAGCACCATTTATGATCATGTCATTCCATGACTTTACATATCATCTCATTTCAAAATAATGAATCAAAGTACTTTTTAGGATTGTAATGTGGGTAATGGTAAGGTGAGATGTATTTGGGTCAAGTAGCATGAAAGCCATCAAAGCTAGCGAAACAAAAGTAGCACTCAATATACTATCAAGTGCAAAAACCAACAATCACTCACAATTATGTACATCAACTATGATGAATGAAAAATGATGTTTCACAAATCAAATTGAAGCTCTCATACATAAACCATATGAGGCATACACCAATCTGAAGGGATCATTCATACAATTGATGACAATATATTGAAACCACAAAGAGTGAACCTTCTAGGCCAACATCTACCTTATATTCAACATACTCAAATAACCCATTCAATACAACTTTCGGAGGATGCATTAATTATGAATAACTTTGCAAATGACATCATTTTCTCCTCGATACATTTATGAAAACATTTTTTCTTTTTTTCTTTCTTTCTTTTTCCTTTCCTTTCCTTTCTTTTCTTTTGCTTTTTTCTTTTCTTTTATTCTTTCCTTCTTTTCTTTTCTCTTATAAAAATTAAAAGAAACTACATCAAAATGGGAATTTCAATGATAAGACATAAAATGGCATCCCAAGATTATAACCAACCAAACATATATTTACATTCTTACCCTTATACATTTATACATCCACAACTCAATAATCAGCAAATGCTTCACTAGCTTTAAGTCTTAGGTGAGACATTTAGTTAAGTTTAAAAGAATATAATATGATTAGTACAGAAATAATAGGTAAATAAAGCTCAAGGGGGCTTAACAAGGGAAAATTCATGTTAATAGGGTAGGCTATTTGGATAATGTAGTTCAAAAAGCAAAGAATGCCTAATTATTTTCATGTTAATGCATGTGATAAAAATATGGTCTTGAATAGAAATTCAAGGTAAAATCAGGATGTACATGTCATGACCTTAATACATTATTAAAAGACAATGAGACTGATATAGATGTGTCAATCTAATAAGGCTTAAAATCTCACTAGCTTTGTCTACCACTAGTCATTACTTTTTTAAAGATAATGCACATCGGCTAATCACAAAAGTAAAAGTACATGCTCAAGTTTCCATGACATTCTCTTGTCAATTCATTCTCTTACCATGACTATATAATCCTAGAAGTAAAAGAAAACGAGTAAATACTTGTTTGTTTGTTTTATTTTCTCTCTCATTTTAATTGAAAACTTAAAACAATCCAGAAATAAACCAATGTAGAAACACACATGCCTACTAACTAGCGCAAAAAGTAAAGGAAAAGAAATTTACTTCCCTTAGGTAGCCTCCTAAGAAGTGCCTTTATTTAGTGTCACTAGCTCAACTCCACACTTCTCCTCACGTTATAAAATTATGATCTTCTTGTGGGATATGCGATTCCTCCACGTAAGCTTCATTCCCACTCAGTGTCTTCCCTATCCTCAGATTCTTAATCTTTATTGAGTTTCTATACTTTGGAAAGATCTTGAATGTCACTTCACCTTTTTCTTCCTCGTTTAATTCCTCTAATCTGCTAGGTAAAAGTAAAGAGTAATTATCAACTACAAAATGGAACTCAGTATTTACCTCAGAGCTAAAAGATATATTTGTTTCTGCTTTGAGGTCCTCCTCTACTTCTTCTTCATCACAAGCAATTCCTTGAGCGTGACACTCAAGATTTTCAAGCTCCTCTTCACTCTGTAAGACCTTTATGCTATCATCCCTTAGGTACACCTCAGCTTGAGATGGTTGTGTTTCTTTGCTTTTTGACGCTAAGCGGTCGAGAGCTTCTATTAATTGACCCATCTGTCTTGCCAATTTTTGGATCTTAGAACTTGTTTCTTACTGGAATTGCATCTCTTCCTGTTGTAATTGCAAAGTATTAGCAATAAAAACATTAACTATTTACTCCAAAGAAATACCTGAGTTTTGTTGGTTTTCCAAATATTAGATGCTAGATCCTATATCTTATGAAAATCGCCTTACATCCTATTAGAACTCCTGCATAATATGTTGAAGTTGAATATTTTTTGCAGTTATCATATTAAGCAAATCTTCTAGAGATGTACCTAATTCATGATAAGAAGCTTCTAGTTTATACAGGAATTTTTATGTATCCGGCATACTATTAAGGAAGTAATTCTATTGATTATCCCATCCATAACTAAATTCAGTTTGATCTTTAATTTTGGTTATAAGATTGAGAATAAAAATTATAAAAGAAATTACTTGCATCCATATCAAAATTAAAAAAATTAACACAAAAAACACTAAACAAACAGTGAAAATATCAAGAAATAACTTAAAAGAAACTAATTAGAAACAAATATTTACAAAAAACTAATTAAAGTCAAGAACAAAAACTAAGCACCACACTCCCCTACAACGGCGTCAAAATTTGTAGCACTTCGTAACACTATAAATATAAATTAGGCCACTACTATAGTAGTGGCGAGTCTAGGTCGATCCCACAAAAAGTGTGTGGATAGTTGTTGAGTTGAAATTAATCAGTTTTTACATTATGGGGGGTTTGGTTAATAAAATAAAATAAAATAAAGCTAAACTAACAAAAGCAAATTAAAGAAAATATGCAAAAATGATGAAAATGGTGAATTCGTTAGGAGTCCGATTCTTTTGTTCACTCTCAGCATACACCCTATTAAACATATTTCATTGAATTATTGTCTCGACATCTCTCTTTGAACTATTGGTGATTGATTAACAACAAGTTCTGTTAATCAAAGTTTTTCCTTAAGTTATAGTTAATCAAGAAGAGATCGTTAATTAACCCTAGCTATCAGATAGCCTAGGAGATGCTCTCTAGATTTAATTAGACAACTACCTTACGAATGAGAAAAATAGACCAGTCTAAGCAATAATTAAACAAGCTTGGATTATTTAACCTCAGTTATGTTATCCTTAATGATTACGAACCATTAGTTAGTACAAATGAATTCCAACATAACAATTATGTATTACATTGAATATTCTAGCAATGGGTTTATAATAAAACAATCTAATGAACGCATTAAAACCATCTTTTCATAATACCCAAATCCATAAATATCGAATAACATAATTAATTTCTAAAGAGAGAAATAAAACAACAAATACAAAAAGAAATACTCTTAATCAGGTTGTCGGTGTTGATATCATTTCCGAACTGACGTCAAAAAACTACCCCTCTATGAGTCTTCTCATGGTGGAGAGCTTGCTACCCTCTTTATGCTCCCATAAAGCTCCTAGAAAACTATGTTGAAAACTCTGCCAAAAAAGTCTTAAGAAATTTCTTTTCAAATAATAGACTTTCTTCCATCTCTATATGGTTATAATTTTCCTTTTACTCATCCTCTTTTATTTAGGAGAGTAAGTGACAATCAACCAATGTTCAATACTAGCTATAACATAAACTTTGTTAAACTTGTATGATATGTATTCATTGCCATTATCGGATTTTATTACCTTGACGTTGTGATTTACGTGGTTCTCTACTGAAGCCTTTAATTTGTTAAACACATTAGCCACCTCTAATTTTTAGTTCACAAAATAAGCCCAAAGTATTATACTGTAATATTTTAAAAATAAGATTAAATAACTGCTCCCATTCAATGAGGTTCTCTTCATTGGTCTATTAACATCTGTATGGATAAGTTGTAAATTTTAAAAGCTCTCTAAGACTTATTAACAGGAAATGAAAATCAATTTTTCTTTCTAAATTAACAAAATTGACACATACTCTTTTTATTGTGAATAATAAGAAGGCTTTGATTTAAACCTTTATGAAGCAAGTTTTGAAGTGCATCATATTTAAAATGGCCAAATCTCTTATGCCATAAAAAATATTCGTCAATAATAGTAGTAAAGATATGCATATTTATCTCTGTCCAATTAATTGGAAAATTTTTGTCTCTTATTTTTATAGCCACCAACTTACAACAAGCGTGATCAACAATGGTGCAAGACATATTTTAAAAGTGCAAAGATCTTCTTTAGAAATTGACACACCCTTAGTGAAATTTAACAAATTTCAAGCACAAACATCACATTTAAAATATATTTGGCACCTATTAAAGTATTAAGAACAACTCTTTTGTCTTTCACATTAACAAATTCTTCATTCCTAATATTCATTTTGTACTTTTATAATTGATATAACACCCTGAAGCTACTTAAATCATGTGTCATGTGGTTTGTACAACCACTCAACAAGTCAAATGCTGACAGAGTGACTTGTTGCATAACATGCAGGAATAAAAAACTCATAAGTTTGTTGATGCTGTTGATTTTTTTTAACTATTTAAGCATGTTACTCTTGCTAGTTATTCTTGTTTTTGCATACCATCTCCACATGAACAAATTGTTTATGTGGAGACATTGCGTATTTGTACTACATTAATAGTAATTCTCGGAAATCACCTTGCTATTACAATAAGGATGAGGAGGAAATCTCTTTTTGTCACCACTTTTGTTTCTATAACCTTCACTCTTTTATTTATCCTTCTCACTAGATTGTTTCTTCTCTCAAGGTTAGGATTTTCCTTTTTGATTCGAAAGGAAATCTACTTCATTGTTGTTTTCTTATCTTAATGATCTCTTTTGTTTTTGAGCCTAAAATACATGAAAATGCTTAGATGAAAAACATGGAAGCCATGTTGGTGTTTTCTCTTAATCAGTCACAAATCCTTTGAGATCTTTGATTGCTCTAATACAACGTAAATGTATTAGCTTTCAACTAAAGGACAAAAGAATGAAACAGCAAAGAAACAAAAGAAACAAATTCTATGTTTCTTTTGGACTAGAACAACACTTTTCTTTCACATTTTGACATTTACACTAACAATTCATATTTTTATATTTTCAATACCAAAACTAGCTAACATATCTAGCTTTCATCAAACATAAATTCTTAAAAATAAGGATCTTCGCAAGTATTTAGAAAATTATCAAATTCTAACAATCCTAAACAAATAGAGTTAAAATTCCCTCTAGTTAGGGTTTAAATTTAGCTCCTTAATTCCATTTCTTTATAGATAGTTGTATGTCATGGTTTTAAATCTAATTACTTGCTCAAGTCCCACATTTGATGAGAGCTTGAAATTAAAGTGTTTTACTTCTTCAAATAAGGAATCAAGTAAATCAAATTTCTTCCAAATTGTGGTTTATCCATCGTTTCATGATTATGAAGACTATTCTTTTCAAGAAGAACTCGATTAAGGACATTGATTCTTACTATGGTAACTTTTAGTATTTCATAAGATAAATATATTTAAACACATACAAGTTGCTTTGGTCCCTCACACTTGTAAACCAAGATCAATTGAATAGAGAAGCATAATTTCAAGGCTAACCAAAAAGGATGGAGCTGTTAGTTTATGCCCTTGTAGCCAATTTTATTTTGGTTGTAAATTTACTTGTATGACATTATTATTATTCAATAAGAGGCATTCATTATCTTTGTGTATTTTTTAATTATTTAATTATTAATCATAAAGATAAAATCCATGAAATAATAATGCAATTACAAATTATAATGTGATTATAATTATGAGATTCGAATTACATTTTTATATTATAACTGAAATGTTGCTATTCGTAGATTCATCATGACAAAGTATTAATGAAATGGTTAGACTAGCGCATGTTTGTTTCTTTCTTATGAAGAAAGTAATTGATCTCATAAATTAAAGTGTAGAGACACTTAAACAAACATGTGGATTCTTATTAGAGAATAAGTTCACTGAACTAACCCGATTATGAGAATCCCAAATGGAACATTACTTGTGTGTCTATGGATTATCTCATAATGATGGTTGTATAATTGATCCTCAGACTTAAGATTACCAAGGTATCTAGTATGGGAATTACTGTGTTTTGATGCTACTTATGAATCGCCCTAGAGTAATTCAATCGGTAGTAATTGGATATAGTATGAATCATACGTAGATAGTTGAGTAAGTCAATATAGGATTCGTCACTCTAAAGTAATTAGAGAGAATAATCTACTGTTCATGATTAGTAATGATTTAAATAATTCTTTGGCCAGAGTGAATTGACATTTGAAAAAGATGTTTTCAAATTTCAATTATAAATCAATTACTAATTAGCAAAATTGAACATGATTGTATGATAAGGGTAGACATTCTATCCATACTCTGTCTAATTAGAATATTGAATGAAAAAGGATTAAATTATACATTATAACTATGCATGGGCAGGTAAAGTCAATCACTATGAAATTCTTGATATTTGGGTAATCATAACATGTTGATAGACATCAATCATGATTTATGATTATGAATTGTTTAATTGGAGAATTAAAGATAAATTAAAAGAAGTTTTAATTTA
>JANQBM010046893.1:0-10038 GCA_025594535.1 Erythroxylum domingense | reverse complement strand
AAATATGAAAAATAAAATAAAAAAGTTTATAATTTATTAATTTTAAAAAATAAAACAACAAATTTTTAAATTTTTTTTAAAATTTTTTTAAAACATTGCGGGCCGAAACGGCCCACGGGCGGCCCGAGCCATGGGCCGCTCCGCGGGCCGCTTCTTTCGCGGGCCACTCCGGGCCGGCCCATTGACATCCCTAGTTTACCATGTCCTTTTTTTTTTTCAAGAGAGTAATTCAAGTTAGGCTTGGCAAATTACAAATTAGTCCGACTTGATCGAACACAACGTCAACGAGTCAACTCATGGACTTAGATTGTCCGATTTGGCTTGATCCAATTTGGCAAGCCTAACTAGAAGCTCGAAATCGTTAATAAAAATGAATATAAAATACTGTCATTTTTTAATTATTAAAAATTTGAAATTTAGGTCATACTGGAATCTATAGGCAAGCCTGATTAAACTAGTGTTGTGGCCATGTATTATTGGCCTTATCAAACTTCAAATTTTTGGGCTATGAGTCTACGCTCAACCTGAGTGGACTCAGTCCGACCTGGCTCGATTTTATTTGGCTCATTGTCTTTCTTGCTTTAATTATTAGAATTTACTTTTTTTATGAGTTCACTAATCCAAAAGTTTCAAGATTGGTTCGCTCAAGCTTTAGGTTTAGCCCTGACTCAATTGTTTTATTTCAAACTTCAAAATGAATCGAATTAGACTTCGAAATCTAATCAAATTAATTTGTTTTTTTGTGTGTTATCTTTAGGTTGTCTAAATTTATTATCGGATGAGTGTCGTTATCTACTTGTACAAAACAATATGTAACTCTGATCTTGTTACGACTATATTAAGATTATACATATCTTTATGTAGGTACTATTCGTACAGTCTTAACATTATACGGGAAAATATAAATTATGTATATTTATTTTTGATATATTATTTTATAAAGATTGAAATTAATTGTAACCCACCCATTTTTATAATTCAAACCACCCTTATCTAAATAAAGAAGTAATCTTAAATTAATATCCAAAATTACTCACACATATATAGAAAAAGTAAATTAAAAACCTAATCAAATTAAGTTGGACTCGAGTTTAATTACCGAGTCTAATTGAGAGATTTCTTCTCATATTAGTAATTTGTAAGATGGTAAATAGCAGGTAGGGATGACAATAAATTTTGTCCCACATTTTTTAATTAAAATTATATTTATAATCTTTTATTAATATTCGTCCTAAATTATTTGAAGATATAATCGAATTAGCTTTAAGTTGATCTTACTCGACTTTATCTTTTTTGTTTAAGCTCAATATGAAATACAATCAAGTTTATATTATTTGGTTCGAATTCAACTCAAATTATTTTAAATTTGATGGAATTAATTCCAAATCAAGTTTAATCATCATTATTTTAAGATATAATTGAACTAGCTTCAAATAAGTCTTGTTTGAACCAATCCTTTTTGTCCAGGCTTGACCTAAAGCATAATTAGATAAAAGTTATTTGCCTTCAAGGGCTGTGGCCGGATGGATGAGAACGGGGCTTGGAGTGTGCTAGGTCGGGTTGCTACAGTTCTTGTAAGAGCCTGGGATAGCCCGGGGTTTTATCTGCTAGGGCTGTTGCTCGTTGGGCCCTCCCGTTCGATATGTTGCCCGCTGGCCCCCTTATTACACGCGAGGTGTTACTCGCTGACCTCCTAGAAAGAGTTTCCTTTGTACTCCAAAGAAAAAAAGGTATAAGTTATATGAGTAAAACCTAATTCAAATTATTTTTATATTTAAATTAATTATTTGAGTTGAGTATTAATCAAATAATCTACACCTAATTGTATTTTAAAGTACGAATAAAAAGGATCAAGTTGAGTAAGATTGACTTGAAGCTAATTTAATCATATTTTAAAATAATAACTCAAGCCAATGAATAAAATTTTGAGTTAATCAAATTTTAAAAAAGTTAATGATGTATTCAATCAAATTAATATTTATAAATTTAAAGCATGTACATTTGATTAGGGTTAGCAAAACAACTTAAAGTCAAACTACAACTAATGGATAAAAATTTGAGTTAATTAAAATTTAATGGGGTTTGATTAACCTTTTCAAAATTCAATTTCAACTTAATTTTTTATCTAATTATTCGAGGATGATCTATATCGATTTGTTAACTCTAATCAAAAGTGAAGACTTTTTAACCTTGTAAATGCTAACATGATCAAATACATTATTAACTTATTAAATAGTTTTAATATTTTTCACCGTAACAAGTTTATGTAAAGTGGCAACAGATCTTCTGTTCCACTTCCCTGTATCAACCATGTGGGAATGGAACAAAAGATCTCCCCCTATGTAATCCAGTTCAAATAGAGGAATCCTCAATTTTTGAGGCAAAATGTTTGATTTGACGATGTGGATATGTGTCTAATCTGGCTTGTCAACCTTCACAATATATCAAATTTGTCTGTAGAAAAATAGTGAATTACTAAATTTGGATTAAAACTCTTGAGCAACATGGTCAGGGTTTTGGATTACTGGCAACCCCTATTCTCAATTATGTCGTCTCCTATGATAAATCAAGTTGTTGATTGAAATATGATTTGCTAAACACAAGTTCGCTTAAGTCAACAAGTGAAACCAAAATCTTAGATCAATCATCTAATTTGTTTATTAAATCATCTTGTTAATCTTTCAATTCAAAGTAGTTGTTTGATTTTCTTTCCGATTAATTACTCAACAAATTTTTTTTCTCGTAATATATTATTTATTAGATTTGATATAAATAATGATGATGACAATAATAATAATAATAATCCAGTTAAAATCTTATAAATAGGAGGATTGAGGAGGTTAGGTTGGACCCTGGTCAAGGGCACCTACCTTAGGCCCACTCTTGACTTATTTCTATTTGACTTCGTTTTGTTTTTTACGAGAGCCCACTTTTGACACTAAAAAAGAATTGAAAGAGTCAAAATATGGTCCTTTTTTTTACTTTTTCCAAGGACTATAAAATATTAGGAATGAGCCTAAAGGAGATCTAATAGTATGCAACTTTACCCTTAACTAATAGAAAGATTATTAGAATAAATAATGATGTGTATATATATAAAATGAGATAACTTATAATCAGTATTTTAAAAAACATATTGAGAAAATATATGAATGTACATAATAATTTGTTAATTTTATGTTTTGAATTATTTAGTAAGTCAGCAATTAAAATTTAAATAATATATTGAATTTAATTGGCTAGTAACAAACTTTAACGTATAATCTACTTAGACAAATTAACATGTAGTCCATAAATGATATTAATGTGTGTATTTTTAGTATTATATTCTTAATTAATATGTATTAGTTGGATGAAAATAATTTGACTAAAATTTAGCTTTTATGATTGGACATGATCAATGAAAAATTGTGAACAATAAGAAGTTATTGAAGGTCAAATAATTTTAATTTTAATAAAAAATTATGATAAATTTGATTAACATTAAAAATAATTATAACTCAATTAAAATTAAAAAATGTTTAATCAAAATAAATACTTTAGAATATGCAAATAATAATTAGATTAAATTGTTGTCTTTTTTTGAGTTATTAATTTATTAAATAATTTTGAAATAAATTACACTTCTAATTCGTCTAAAAGAGTAATTCAAATAAATTCATATCCATCGTTGGGACATAAGAACCATTCTCTACTTATACAGGCTCATTGGTAGCTGAAAGTCGGAATAACATCTTCCTAAACCTGTAGAAAGATTTGATATCATGCCCCTAATCCTAAGATATGATATGGAACTGGTTGCGCTGTCGTACCTTTCGATTGATACATGATTGAGTAGGGCAATCATAAATGCTACAAGTGTGGGAGTGATCCTACTCCTGTCAAACAAGATATTGAATAACCTAGTCTAATAAAAGTAAGGCTAAGATGACTTCTCGCATATAAGTAGCAAGAGGGCACTTATGCCTTGACAGTGGAACCTTACAGGGAAAGTCTCGATATGAAATTATTTCAAATAAAACCGAAAATTCATTATAAAAAAGTTATAATCACATAAAAAATTTTAAAAATATTTGCAATTAATTTTCACATAAGTTGACATTGTGTATCGATTCTTGTGCTAATGATTGATTTATACTACACAAAATCCCTGTCCAAAGCGTCAATTGTGAAGTTTAATCATGTTTAGTGAGTGTTGGGTTAGAGGACAAACTACAAAGGGATGGGCCATTAAACAGGTTCCATTTTAGTAATAATCCAAACCCTAATTAGTCCTTACATAGTTATAACTATTATATGTTTTTAATTTTGTTGTTATAAAATACTCATTTCATTACATTTTATTAATTTTCTATTTATATTTTAAAATGATATCATACTAAAAATTTTAAATTATAATATACTACTATTTTAGAGACATAAAAAAATAAAAATTTTAAAAACATGACAAAATAACTTATATTATAATTAAATAAATTTATAAATAAGTAAGCAATAGAATATAAAATACTGATATTATCATATATTTTAATTTTATTGTTATAAAATACTCCTTTCATCATATTTTATTAATTTTCTATTTATCTTTTAAAATGATATAATACTAAAAATTTTAAATCCTATTATACTACCGTTTTAGAAATATAAATAAATAAAAAGTTAAAGAAATATGAAATATGAACTTTTATGATAATTAAATAAATTTATAAAAAGTAAATTATAAAAATAAAAAACGAAAACTCAATAAAATTCACTGTAATTAACCCTAATTTATACATAAAAAAGCTCAAATTTTACTAATTCAAAATTTTAGATAAAATATAATTCAACAAATCTAATATTAAGTTACCGATTTTAAAATTATTGGTCATATAATTGAATTATTGCAATTTTTAATAATTTTCATTTAAAGGGTCTGCAACCATATCTTATGCTAATATAAATTAAATAATTAATAATTTAATTTATTAATTATTTAGTTAATAATTAAATAATTAATTAGTACAACCAACTTTTCTCGACAATTATTCCTATGGAAGAATACGGAAAAACCAACTTTTCTCGAATCTCGACAATTAGTACAACCATTATCTGCTTTTTCCAAGTCTTCTTTCTTTCTATTAGTTAGCCTTGATATATATATATATAATAAATTATATAAAAATTACTAATTTGCATCTAATATTGTCACTAATAAATTCCTAATCATAGAAGCAAATAAGTCTGGTATTATTCCTGTTGAGTTTTCTACTGATTTCCTGTTATCTTTAATAACCAAGAAATTTGAAACAATGTTAATTTTGTAGGTATGTAAATGCAAAAATTAAAGAAGACCAAGTTTTACTTGGTTCGATAGTATAAAACTATCTACATCCAAAGTTCCCACTTGTTAGTGGTGTAGAAATTTTACTAATGCAAAGGAAAGTGAAGAAGATGATACAAAGATTGAGTGTTCTTTGAACACCTGCAACAAGAGCCTCTCAAACTCACCAGTACCCAAAATAGATTGGTACTCTAGCACTCTTTAATCTTTTTCCTTCACACAAAATTTTTGCACTCTCAAAAACTGAAATTACAAGTGAATGAAGACTGAAACTTTGTGTTGTGTTGTTCTCCTTTCACTTATGCATATGTTCTGTTTTTATACATGTCTTATGCATGAAGTAGCTTTTGGATGGAGCTGCTTGTTACAGATGGTGATCATGTGCCTCCCTCGTGACTCATTAATGACTCATCCCATGCTGTGCGTTTTTGGTGCTGGCTGTGTTTTAATTTGTAAATAACATGACAGCGTCTTTATTTGTTGATCATAATGAGAACGCCATCGTTTAACTTCCAGCAGATGACTCTTATGATTGTTGTCACGTGAATGAGTCTTTGTGGAAGTCATTTGTGTCTGAAAGTGAGAACCTTCGAGAGCTTTGCTTCATGTCTTCTTCTTCGACATTTCAGACACCAACACACGTACACCTTCTGTCTTCAATTCTTCTTGAATTTTTGTAGTATCTGAGTTGAAAAGTTGGAGTATTTGTCACAATTCCTAATAAATTCTCAATGATAAAAGCATACATACAAACTTACAATTATTTAAAGTAAAATATGAAAAAATCCATTCTAAAATTATCGTCAAAAAAATATTTTTATCTTATTATATAACTATAGTGAAAACTATGACTCTGCTATATATACATATATAAGGAAGAATGATAGTCTTACAAAATAAGGGATTTGGACTGGTATTGTTCCAATCCAAATTGAATTTAATCCAAAAATATTTGGTAAACATATTTTAAAAGAATATCTCTAAGAAAAGTTCTCTGTCTTTTTCTCTTGTTCTTAGGTGACAAGACGTTCCTTTCTCTTGCTCATGCAAGTTCCTTTTCGGCAAATACTATATTATTCGTCTGAGTACTTATTTCTTCCATCTATTCTTTTCATTAACTTTTCATTTCATCTATTCTCTTTAATTGATCATGGCCGAGACGACAGGAGCACAGGCTACATATTTGGCAGATGAGATTTATAGAAATCTAATATTAGATGAAGAGCATGATCGTATGGATTTTATGGACAATGACGAAAGGGAGGAAAATGATAGGGAGGCGGTGATGGAGCAATTTTGTGTAGCTGGTAGGGTTGTCATGGAAAAGCCATTGAATTTCCTTGCGTTTAAACAAACAATGGCATCTGTGTGGAGACCAGTTAGAGGGATGTTGATGAAGGATTTGGGTGAAAACGCTTTCTTAATACAGTTTATGCATAAAATGGATATGGAAAGAGTGATAAGTGGTAGCCCTTGGAATTTTATGCAAAACCTGATTATTCTTGTAGAGGTCCCAATTGGTCAAAATCCTAGAAATGTTCCATTGTACAAGGTAACATTCTGGGTCCAACTTCACTATTATCCAAATGGTTCTAGGACGGAGAAAGCGTTTAAAGGTGTGGGTAATTATATTGGAAACTTTATTCAAGCGGACAATCATAATTACTCAATTGTATGGAAGGACTATTTACGTGTTAGAGTGTTCCTTGACGTCAACAATCCCCTGAAACGCAGAATTCAAATGAAGAACTCAGTAGGAAAGTGGGAGTGGGTTCGCTTTAAATATGAAAGATTGGGGACATTTTGCTTCTTTTGTGGAATCATAGGGCACACTAACAAATTCTGCGCCAAGTTAATGGAGTACCATGACTTTGACAGAACTCAGTTTGCTTATAGTCCTGAGCTGCGTGCAACAACTCGTCGGAATACCAATATTGGGAGTAGATGGTTCTTGACGGAAGAGGAAGTTCAAAACGGTGGACCTAGACGTCAGGAGTGGGGGAGAAAGGAGTCCTTCTCAGGGGAAACTACCAAGAATCCTACTGCCAATAATCCTAATCTAGATCAAATTTTGAATTTGGATAGGAATAAAAATAGGGTGGTTGGCGAAACTTCAAAATTGAACGAAACGGATAAGAATGAGACTGATGATGTTGTAATCGTGGAGGACTCTATAGGATTGATTGTGGAAGACTTTAAAAGACGACGTGTGGATGAGAAACTAGTCCAAGAGTTGTCTGAGAATGACCAGATGGTCTCTCAAGATCGGTTGGTGGGTCCAAAAAACTTGTCCGAGGCGGGTTCTGGTTTTCAGGCCCGCCCATCCCAATGAGTTCATTAGTATGGAATTGTCGGGGGCTTGGGAACCAACCGATGGTGGATGAGCTAAAAGAGACTGTATTATCTAAGAAGCCCAATATTATTTTTCTAATGAAAACAAAAGCCCATTGGAAGAAGATGGATCGTATTAGAAGGAGTTTACATTTTGAAGGCTTATTTGTTGTCAAGCGAAGAGGATTAAGTGGCGGGTTGGCATTACTATGGAGAGAAAAGGAGATGTGCTCATTGCTTGGATATAGTGCCAATTATATTGATGCCCTGGTACGAATGCAAGGCCTTCCGCCATTTCGGTTTACAGGTTACTATGGATACCCAAAAAGACATAGAAGGTATGATTCCTAGAATTTACTACGCTTGCTTGCTGGCAAATCGTCCCTGCCTTGGACGATACAAGGGGATTTTAACGACATTTTGAGCTTTGACGAAAAGTTAGGCCCTCACGGTCAATCGTCGTGGATGATAGAAGGATTCTGTAAAGCCATTGAAGATTGTGGATTAATGGATGCCGGGTATGTTGGTAACACATTTACATGGGAACGGGGAAGGGATACTGCAGAGTGGATTGTTGAAAGGTTGGATCGCAGTCTTGGGACAGTTGAATGGTTTGATTTATTCCCGAACTCTGTTTCTTACAATTTGGATTCGGCCAATAGTGATCATTCGGCCATCAATGTTCTACTAAATGTGGTCATCACTCGATTCAGACCTAGAACCTTCAGGTTTGAGAATGCATGGCTGTATGAAGCTAATATAGGGGAGTTTGTGAAGAAGTCATGGAACGATATGGAGGATGGTGTCTTTGAAGAAAAACTGAAGAGAATGGCTGAGAAACAGTCAGAATAGGGTGACACCAAACGGAAAGAGTTTCGGAAATGGCTCAAAGTGGCGAAGGGACAGATGTTTCGTTTTCGGCTAGGGAGGGACCACTACTCTTGTCAAATGTATGATATGGCCAAACGGGAATACCAAACTATCATATTACATCAGGAGCAATATTGGAGACAGAGATCGAAGCAATTATGGTTACAATTTGGGGACCAAAATACTAAATACTTCCATCTATCTGCGTCGGCCAGAAGGAAGAAGAATTGTATCAAGAAGCTTAAAAACGATGCAGGGGAGTGGTGTACGTGGGATGATGGGCTGGAGGAGCTCATTCGTTCTTACTATTCAGATTTGTTTACTGTGACACAAGGAGATATGGACTTTGTTCTGGACTGTGTGCAATCGAAAGTTGATGATGAACAGAACGAGAAACTTCGAACACCTTTACAAAGGGAGAAGTGAAGGAGGCAATATTCAGCATGCACCCTGATAAGGCGTCTGGGCCCGATGGATTCAATCCGGCTTTCTACCAGCATTTTTGGTCAGTTGTGGGCAGTGATGTATCAAAAGTTTCTTTAGAAGTATTAAACGGTGATAAGCCTCTACCAGGCAAAAATCTCACAAATATTGTTCTTATCCCAAAGAAAGCTGAGCCAGAGAAGGTTGCAGATCTCAGACCAATCTCGTTATGTAACGTGATTGACAAAGTAATATGCAAAACGTTGGCCAATAGAATGAAAGATTCGCTGACGGTTGCAGTATCCGAAAATCAGAGTGCTTTTGTACCAGGGAGGCTGATAACCGACAATGCTATTTTGGGATTTGAGACGATGCATTGGATAAAGGGACGGAATAGGGGTAAGGAGGCTTTTGTGGCTTTGAAAACGGACATGAGCAAAGCTTACGATCGGGTTGAATGGAGGTTCTTGGAAGCAATGATGAGGAAGCTGGGGTACTGTGAAGAATGGATTCGAAAAATTATAAAGACAGTATCAACGGTGTCGTATAACTTTTATCATGACGGGCATTCTTTTGGTCCCGTGGTTCCTGGTAGAGGTTTACGACAAGGTGACCCTTTGTCACCGTATTTATTTATACTGTGCTCTGAGGCTCTAACTGCTCTACCCAATTATTTTCAATATTCAGGTCAATTACATGGCTGCAAAATTGCCCGTGGTGCTCCTGCAATTAGTCATTTATTTTTGCAGATGATGCATTTTATTTCTTTAAGGCAACGATGAGGGAAGTTGAAGTCATTAAGACGTGTCTGGACATGTACCAGGTTGCATCTGGCTAGCTTGTAAACTTAGCTAAGTCAGAAATGTTATTCACTCGAAACACGCCTTCAGAAGTCAAAGAAGAGGTGAAATGGCATTCAGTAGAGTACGGTTGGACACATCCTATGATCACTAATGATAAAGGAGATGTAGTTAAGAAAGACCCATCTAAATGGACAAGAGCCGAAGAAGAGAGGGCACTTGAAAACTCACAAACACTGCATGCAATTTTTAGTGCTGTTGATGAAGGACGTTTCTCAATGATATCGGCCT
>JANQBM010046873.1:0-10038 GCA_025594535.1 Erythroxylum domingense | reverse complement strand
TTAATAAAATATTCAATCAAGTATATTTAATAAAATATAGAAAAATATTCATACAAAATAGAGACTTAAAATTAAGTTAAATATTTATACAAAACATAAACTTAAAATTTTCAAAATATGGAATAGTGCTTAATATAAAAGTGTCAAATCAATAAGAATTCGATATGCAATAACATGAAAATATAACTAAAGCGACATATTCCAATCCAGCTTCCTTATTTGTGTTATCTTCAAAAAAATATCCCTATAAAGTGGAGAAGCATGTAAAGCCTTCACAGTTTTTTCATATTGCACATCGTCAACACTCAATTCATCTAAAGAATTTAGATATTCCATCATTATGTTAGAGTCTTGAGCTCTATTCTTTGCAGTGGATGATGTTTCACTCATTTTTTTTCTCAAGTAAATCATTCTTCCTTTTTGTTTGTTCACTAAGTATAAGTAAGGTTTCTTCTACAATGTTAGAATGTGTCTTCTTTGCCTTCTTGTTCTTAGGAGACTTCTTTTTCTTAGATGGATGACTTTTATCTTAATCTTCTTTTCCATTATACGAGTAATCTTCATCAATATCATTTCCATGTTCCTCTTCTGTACTATTTAATGGAGATTTATTTGATGAATGTGCATGCACACCAGTTGCAGTAGTATCTCCAAAAATATGACACAAGTCTAAAAATTCCTTACATCTTTTTTTCTTGAATCTGTGAGTCATTTTATGCACCTATAATGATGAAAAAAATATATGAGAATAAATATTATATAATATGATATATTAATAAAACAAAAGACATATTTTATCTTAAATAGCTTTTCCCAACATTCATTTGTAGCATTAACTTCACCAGTAAAAGAGTTGTAACCGATTCCAGTTTCTTTGAGTAAGTTCTTGAAATTCTTCTATCTGGCCCTTAATCCATTATACTTATTCTTCAATTGAATATCAGTATACTCCTTATTGAATTTTGTTTTAAGCCCTGCTTTAATATTCATCCAACTAGATTTGGAAAAGGGAGTAGTTGTTCGATTTCCCTTCTTCACTTTTTTAACCATCAAGGAGATTAAATACATCTCTATAGTATCATTGTATCTTTTTCATTTACTTCCATACAATCATTGTAATCATTCATATTGTTCAAGCCTTCCATCACTAAATGTAATAACATATAAGTGACATCAATCATAATAATTTCTACAAAGTATTAAATGCTAAATATGGTTCAAAATAAACATGTGACAACCGTAACAATTTACAAAAATCGCAACAAAATACCTAAAAAAATATAAACAAATAAGCCCTTAGAGAACATAGTAATTCTAATAGGCTGTTAGTGAACAGTTAAAGAATAACAGTATTTAAAGAAGAGTCTCAACCCTTATTCGTAAAGAGGAAGCCTATGAAAGCTCATTTAATTTTGAGCCATTTCTGATGTTAAAATACCAGTGAAAGCTCATCAGATCAAAATGCAAAGCATCAGAAAACGTTTAATTTGAAATTCAAGGCTTTATTTCCATCCCTTTGTGAAATTATCAACGAAAAGCCAACATAACCATTTTCCAGTGGATGTGGAACTATTTAGTAAAAATTTGCTAATCCTTCAATTATAATTGGCTAATAATTTGAAGATACCAATAATTAAATCTAACAAAAGTCTCCAAAGTCCCAATGAAGTGAAAAACAAAACTTGTGTTTGATCTGTGTTTATGTACTTGTAAGGATATTAAATGGAAGTAAAACCTAAATATCCTTCCATCTCTCTTATCTGTTCATTCCCCTCACAGCTATCGTCATTATCAGAAGCACCTAGATAGAGCACAATGCATTTTACTATCTCATCTTCTTCTTTTTATACTCTTTTGGAGCCCAACCACAAACCTTTTCTCGGTCACTTTCTTGCAACAAAGCCTCCTTGCTCGCCTCTCAAGAAAAGGGCTCCTTTAACAACTAGGGCTTTCCTGTCCACCTCTAAAGTAACTATCTTGAAGGACTTCCATGAAAGAAAAGCTCTCAAGGTATTTAAGAAATCTAGATTTTCATTTTCTCATTTTCTCTCCCCAGGTAAAATCTTTTCACTTGAGTAGCTAGTTTGATGTTTTTATCACTTCTGATTCTTGGTAAACAAGTCTAACTCAATATTTATGTCAAAGTTCAAGTCTTGCTTCTTATTGCTCAAGAATGTATACTTCTCTTTCCTTGTAGCTCTTCTGTCCACCTCTAAAGAAAGTATATTGAAGGACTTCCATGAAAGCAGAGCTTTCAAGGTATTTAAGAAATCTAGATTTTCACTTTCTCTCCCCAGGTAAAAGCTTTTCACTTGTGTAGCTAGTTTGATGTTTTGGTAAACAAGTCTAGCTCGATATTTATGTCAAAGTCCAAGTCTTTCTTCTTATTGCTCAAGAATGTATGCTTCTCTTTCCTTGTAGCTCTTCTGTCCACCTCTAAGGAAACCTTATCGAAGGACTTCCATGAAAGCAGAGCTCTTAAGGTATTTAAGAAATCTAGATTTTCAATGTCTCTCCCTAGGTAAAAGCTTTTCACTTGTGTAGCTAGTTTGACGTTTTGGTAAACAGTCTAACTCAATATTTATGTCAAAAGTTCGAGTCTTGCTTCTTATTGCTCATAAATGTATACTTCTCTTTTCTTACAGCTCTTCTGTCCACCTCTAAAGAAACTATCTTGAAGAACTTCCATGAAAGCAGAGCTCTCAAGGCATAAAACAAAATCTCACGAAAATGTTATTTTTATGATTTTATAAAATGGTTGCTGTTTTTTTTAAAACAAAAAATGCAATCGTATTTAACCAAAAAAGATTTTAAGGGTCGTTTTATTATTACAAAAACCACAACAAAAAACCTAAATTAAAAATGAAAACAAACAGGCCCTTAATTATTGTAAATGGGTTATTCCTAATTTTATTATTGACTTGTGTTAAATAAGAATTAACAATCCTGGTATCTCTTTAATAGCTGGTGTCTTGCCATCCTACCTAACTTCCAGCCTTGAAGAATCCAAATGACAAGAATGCTTTTCCGATAAAGATTCAGATCATCTTTTTCTGTTACTTTGTTCCTATATTGTTTCATGAGCATTCATCCATTCAATTTCTATAGGTCCGATTTATTAGATGGATTGTTGTTCATAAAATAGGGTATAGATAGAGTAATGAAAACAGGTGATTTGTTCCCTTCCAATAATAGTCTAACCTTTCTTTAACTTTGATCTTTCTAATAAGATCATGAAACTATTGAATAGTAATGAAGTTATTGCAGTGTGCCAGTGTCAGAATGATAGTTTCGTTAGATCTAACAGTAATAATTATTGGCATAAAGGAAATATTTAAGAATGATATGTAGTAAACTTTGCCAAAAAATAGTTAATGATTGCTCTACACTTTCCATGTGAAATTATGAAGAAGATGATGGGACAATGCTAACGAAGAATGAAATGTCCTCTGTTCTGATTATGGTGTTCCTATCATATTCTATTAAATCTCATTCACACATTTATGTAGACCCCACATAAACATGTGGATCAGATTTAATAGAACAAGGTTTGAATATCATAACCGAAACAAAAGATTTCATTTGAAAATGTTGGTAAGCTAGCATAACAATAGAGTCACGTCGGAAAGCATAAACTAAGAAGGATGGACCGTCAATCTTTATAAGATTCGTAGAAAATATTTGTTGGTTTATCACTTATATTTAATTAATTGCTTATAGTTTAATAACATAATTATTTAAATGTATTTAGATATATACGATCAAGTTTATGAGATAAATATATATCGTAAATAAAATTATGATAAAATCATAATTATGATATTCACTTTGTATTTATATATTATCGTTAAATTATTTTTAATCATTGTTCTATTGACATTAGGTATTAATAAAGCATAAAATGACCAAAACACATTTTTTTTCTTTTTTATAAAGTAAGTAGTTGATCTCATATACTAAAGTATACAGATATTTAAATAAATGTACGAGTGCTTATTAAAAATTAAGTTCATTGACTAATCTAATGAGTAAGTTCATTGGAACATTACTTGTATGTTTATAGAAATTTTCATTGTGATTATTACATAAGTGATCCTTTAACTTGATATCTTTAAAATATCTTATATGGAGATTATTACGTTTTGATACTACTTATAATCTAGTTCTAGTTAAAATAGCTTAATCAATAATCATTGAATATAACATGAACAATATAAAGGTATTCTAGTGATTAATATAAGATTCACTACCTTAAAGTGATTAGGAAGAATGTTTCATTATTCTCGATTAGTATTAATTTAGGAAATGTTTCATTATTCTCGATTAGTATTAATTTAGGAAATCCTTTGTCAAAATGGAATGACACTTTAGAAATAGTTTTCAAATGTAATTAATTGAATTAATTACTAATAGTGGAGAATTAATATGATTGAACTCAAATATAGTATATATGATTTCCATACTTTATGCCAGATTGAAATATTATTTGATAAAAGAATTAAATTATACGAAAAAGTTAGTCAAAACCACTTTGATACTCCTAATTTGGGTGGTCATGTTGTGTTGTTATACACTAATCTTGATCTATGGATATAAATTGTTTAAATAGAGAATTAAAGATAAATTAAAGGAGTTTAATTTATCTAATCATAAATTATATTTAGGATTATAATTTATATCTATTATCAACATATTTAGAACTTGATAGGTTATACACAAAGATCGGGTTGAAGAGAGAAAAGGCCCTAGACTGGTGAAATTTTCATTCAACTCTCCACTGAGGTGAAACTTGTTAGGCTGTATTCAAATCGATGAAGAAGGAGTTGAGCTTCGAAATGAAAAAAAGATGTCTTCACTCCCTTTAATTTCATTAATTAAGTTAAACTTGATAATAAAGTTTGAGAAATTTTATAATTAAATATGTGACATTTAATAAATAAGAATCAATATTAAATATGTAATCTTATTTGAGCCTAATTTATAATTAATTAAAATTAAAATTAGAATTAAAGTTTAACTAAAATTAGAATTTTATTTCAATTAAATTTCTAAAAAAAATCCTAGACTTATCATAAATATGCTTAGACTCCAAAAAAGCTAGCAATTTTATACTAATCATCTCTGCACCACTTATAGAGTTCTCTTAACATGTTATGTGGATACCATTAGAAGTTAGACTAGTGTATCGCTATGGTGGTTGATATGAGTCAATTTTAAAAATAATTCAAAGGAAACGACACGAAAAGATCAATCTTCATAATAAGAACAAATTATAATTCATGTTTTATTATAATTTATGCACTAATCGCTTATAGAATTTAAGTGATTTTGGCTTTTGATAAATAAAACAAAATATTTTCGTACTTAATTCCACTGCATGTAGGATTGAATCCTGCCTTTGATTTCCTTATAGATTTCCTGACACTGGTATCGAAGTCATCTTTAATTTTATAATTTTATTGAATTTGTCTGATTGTTATTGAATAATTATGGAATTACTTATGCAAAAATTGCAAACTTTAGATCTTAAAATCAAATTAAATATGAATTTTAATCTTGAAATTAAATTATATTTAAATAAGAATATGAAAGGATCATACTACCCTCACAAACTCTAATTACAAATAGAATTAGATTCAAAATTTTAGAATCCCTAAACCATCCAATTTGTTTTTTTATTTTGGAAGCTAATTAGACTTGACACAATAAGGTTTCAAAGACAATGAATTTTTGAAATTCAAACTCTTGACTTAAAAGGGTTGCTATGTTGTTCTTAAACTTGGACATGGAAATCCTAAACAATAACAATAAACTAAAGAAGCTCTCTCTAAAAAAAGTAGTAGAATGTTGAATCTGAAAGGCCTACACAATGAGATTAACTTGCTACCTCTCGTATTTCTCCTTGTTATAAATTATGGAAATTAGGTTTTAGAATTTGAGCTTAGGTTTATGAAATCATCTGGTATGGAATACAAAAAGCTTGAGGAGTTATCTAGGTTAAAGATGTCAATTGGTGTTGAAATTTTGGGAACTCTAATTAGCAATGTGTTAGTTTTATGTTATTTATTTTATTTCTCCTTCATCATCGCTAGTGAAAACACATGAATTTAACTTCTAGAAGCTTAACTAAACGATGGTTTGAATAAAGGTTACAACTCTATGGGATGGGGGTTATCATACAGATGATATTATTTAGCTAATGGAGATATCGTATGGATGATGGCAGTAATTGCTAGTGTCAGAGAGCATGTGGCAACTATAAGATGCTTTAATGAAGTGGCGGTGAGATGAAAGAATTGAAGGCATAAGGAGAAGGAAGTTGGGTGTTGACATGATTGTTGTTTTTGAAGACACATAGTGGTTTCTTTTAAAGGCGTGACATCAAAGCTAGTGGCAGTGGCTGTAACTTATGTAGATGGCCTGCGATGGAGGTTAGCTTAGAGATAGTGATTGGAATCAGTTACTTTTTGGCAGATTAAGGGGTATTTGACTGTTTGACTATGTTAAACTATTGATAATCGTGTTTAGTAATCAACTAATGAGGTTAACGGATTGGATCCAATCCACTGTTTTTGAAAATGCTCCTATGAGGAGTGTTTTACACTAGTGCCTAATAAATTAACAGACAAAAAGATGATTATGCCCAAAAGCTATTACAAATTACTCAAGCTGTCATCTTTTATTATTGCTTTCCCTTCACCAAACACTAGTACCCTAAACTTCACTGATACATCGCTAAAAGAGAGAAGAGGAGAAAGAGAAAGAGAGGGAGAGAAAGAGTTTGAAGAACTATTCTCAAATTCCTATTTGTGATTAGTTGCAATCCTTCTTTGTAAAACTTAGAGACACTACTCTTGCATGATAATATGGATGAAACTAGTGGTCTAAATGATTACCATGTAACTAGTGATTGGGAAGAGGTTTGGAAAGAACCTGAACCCCTACATCTACTCCTGTTGTTACCCGTCAAGCTACACATGATGAAGGGAGTGATAAAAGAAGCTGCAGAAGGGTTTTAGAAAGTGATATTTCACAAAGTAACAAGAGAGCAAAAACTTATTACACTAAAAGGGTAGGAAGATCTGCAACAATGTATGAAAGGTTTGACAATATGATGCAATTCATTGAAGAGATACAGAGTGAAACAATGGAGATGAAATAATGGAGATGAATACTTCCATTATGAAAATGTTGAACATGATCACTATTGGTGCGTCATAGAGTATTGGTGCTGATGCGTCACATCATGATGTTACAAATGCTTTGGAAAAAATGTATACTTTACCTAGTTTAGAGGCTGGTACCCTTGAAATTTACTTTTCTTGTATGTTGATTGAAGATCTGCAAAGAAAGACCATTTATTTCGGTTTACCAGATGATACAAAGAGAGTTAAATGCATCAAGTTTATGTATGAGTATGAGGAGCATAAGAAACATTAAGTATAGTTTATATGCATTACTATGTTTAGTTTATTGTTCTTATGATTTGTGCATTTATGTTAACATGATGTGTTTTGAGACATTATAAACTTGGTTAGGTTATTTTATTATATTATGTTATCTTATTAGTAATCTATAATTTTATTACATGTTATATTATTTATTTCTTTATATTTAGTCATATAAGTGTCTTGTTTATTTAAAATATAATTTTACTTGTTGATTTGTAGGTATAGATGATAATATTACGCAAATTAAGCAATTTTTAGACAATATGAATGAGTTTTGGGATTTGGTGGCTTATGTAGAGAGTTATATAGATTTCTATTTTTTAAACCATATATACAAGAAATTATGCATGACTTCCTATCTAACAGAAGAACTATGGATGAATGAATTATTGAATGGTTATGAAAAACGGTGTTTTAATACATTTACGATGAATCATAATGTAGTTCATTAATTATACATGATTTTGGAAAACAATTATGGTTTAAGGCCTTCAGATAAGATTTCAATTTTAGAGAAAGTGAGTTTATTCACGTATGTCTCAAGTAAAGATACCCCTAATAGAGATACCCAATAGTGTTTTCAAAATTCTAGTGAAATTGTAAGTAAAGTTTTTAAAGAAATTTTGATTGTCATGGATGGATTTTCAAGGGATATGCTCATACCAATAGATCCCGAATTCAAGGAGATTCCACTAGAACTTACCAACAATACTAGATATATGCCACATTTTAAGGTAATTGAATATATCCTCCTTACCCTTCATTATATTTTTTGCTAAAAAAGGTTGTTTTATCATCTTATGATTGTTGTTTTATATTAGGATTACATTGAAGTTATTGACGGTACACATATAGTGGTAGTTGTTGCAAAAAAGGATCAAATGCGATATAAAGGACTGAAAAGAATAACGACTACAAAGGTATTGTCAGCATGTGACTTTGACTTACTATTCACGTATGTTTTAAGGGAGGGACCAACACATGATTCTGGTATTTTCCTCGATATAATTGGTAATCTGAGACTCAAATTTTCAAAACCATCTATAGCTAATTTTAAGATATATATGATTTGTTATTCATGATTTAAACTTTTTATGATATCATTCATATTAATTATATTACCTCTATAGACACTCAAGTAAATATTACTTAGTTGCCAAAGGTTATTTGGAAAGAGAAGGATATTTGACACCTTACCTAAATACAAGGTATCATCAATCAGAGTTTTGTGGTGCAAATCTAAGTAGATCTTGATAATTTTTTAATTGACCTCATTCATCATTGAGAAGTTGTATTGAGAGGATTTTCAGTGTTCTTAAGGCTCGACGGAGGATATTGGAGAAAATGCCTAAGTATTCATTGATGAATACAAATAGAATAATTTGTGCAGCTTTTGCGTTACATAACTTTATTAGAAGAAGCACAATTAGCGACTCAACTTTTAAGATCATTGATCAAGATCCTGAATTTCTACCTTCAGATGTATGTCAACATGTTGAAGTTAACTCTACATAAGAAGGCATTAAAGAATCGAGAACTCTAAAGATGGCAACTATTCGTGATAATATTACTTATAGTTTAATGGTAGTTAGAGGTTGTTCTTAGATCATTATAAATTTTGCTTTAAATGGTGTTGACTTCTTTTTCTCTATTTGAATTGTGTTGTTAAATTTCATTTGGATTGTTATATTTTGTGTCTGGATGTATTGTTATCTATGAATTTTTTGTTGATTTATGTTCATGATTTTATTTAAACATTCCTCCACTCTTCCCTATTATAGTTAAACAATTAAAAAATATACTTGAGTATCTAGAAATTCACCTTAACAATAAGTTATAAGTTCAACAAAATATAGGAAAAAAAAGCATTATTACAACTAAGTTATCAAAAGACATAGGTTAGTGATAATTAAGTTAATATACTAGAAAAATGAATTTCAACTTAAGTAATATGGAAAAAGAAAGTAATAGTAGTAGTAGTAGTAGTAGTAGTAGTAGGAGGAGGAGGAGGAGGAGGAGGAGGAGGAGGAGGAGTAGGAGTAGTATTAGTGATAGTAGTAGTAATAGTAGTAGTAGTGGTAGTGGTGATGGTAGTAGTAGTAGTCGTAGTAGTAGTAGTAGTAGTAGTAATAGTAGTAATACTAGTAGTAGGAGTAGTAGCAGTAATAGTAAGTAGTAGTAGTAGTAGTAGTAGTAGTAGTAGTAGAAGTAGTAGCAGTAGTAGCAGTAGTAGTAGTAGGAGTAGTAGGAGTAGGAGCAGCAACAGCGGCAGTAGTAGTAGTAGGAGGAGGAGTAGCAGCAACAGCAGCAGCAGCAACAGCAGCAGCAGCAGTAGTAGTAGCAGCAGCAGCAGCAGCAGTAGCAGTAATAGTAGTAGTAGTAGTAGTAGTAGCAAGAGTAATAGCAGGAGTAGTAGTAGTTTTAGCAGGAGTAGTAGTAGTAGTAGTAGTAGTAGTAGTAGTAGTAGTAAGTAGTAGTAGTAGTAGTAGTAGTAGAAGAAGTAGTAGTATTAGTAGTAGTAGTAGTACTAGTACTAGTAGTAGTAGTAGTAGTAGTAGTAGTAGTAGTAGTAGTAAGTAGGAGTACT
>JANQBM010046827.1:0-10039 GCA_025594535.1 Erythroxylum domingense | reverse complement strand
TCGAATCGCCGCGTACGTAAAAGCGCGAGTGAGACGAACTGGCATATAATCCAGAGTGCTACGGCGCAGTGGAGCGTAGTGGAATATAGAGATCTGGGAACCGCAACTTTCAACTCGGGTTTTAATAATAATAATAATAATAATAATACTAAGGATAAGGATATTTTGATCTTTTTGTTAGTTATTCTTTTGTTATTCCAAGTTTATATTTTCAAACTAAACACTGACAAAGAAATTCTTTATTTATTCTATTCCTTGAACCAAACAAAGTAATACATATTCTGTTATATTTCTCATCTATTCCATTCCTGTAACCAAACAGGCAATCATAACTTGAAGATACTTGGGCTCTGTTCAACAATTAATTCGTCTTAGCTAAAATTGAAGTACCTATAAATATTCTGCAGAACTTGAAGATACTTGGGCTCTATTTACTCTCGGCTTTTTCTTTTCTGTTTTACTTTCAATGTCAATTTTGATGTTTCACTTTTATGCTTAATTACTTGATTATTTTGATGTGAAATTTAGCGCAAATGAACTACCGATTGACCTTGGCTTTGTTTGACAATCAGCTGATTGTATTAGCTGTTAGCTGATAGCTAATTATATCAGCTGATTTGACCAGTAGATTACATTAACTGTTTGTTTGAGATGTTTAGTAAAATTAATTGTTTAATATTAGTTGTTTATATATAAAATAACTTATGAAGACATAACTTTTAAAAAAATAAGAGTGAATATATAATAATAATAATAATTGGTTACAATTAGAATATTCTAACAAAATAATTATATAAATATTTTTTATCATCGATATATTTTGGTTAATTACTTAATTTAAAGTTATTTGATTTCTTAATTTAAAATAATAATATAATTAACTTGTGAATATTATTAAAAATTATATAAAATTTTATTGTAATATCTTTTTACTTAACCAAATAATTATTAAAGAATTAAATAATATTAGAAAAAGATTAAAAAATTGTAAATATTAAATAATCAACTTTTAATGCATGATCAATAAAACTCAAATACTAAATTAAATTAAAGATTAAAATATAAGTATTATCTAATTATAAATTAGAGATTGAACATTAATATCAATTGACCTCCTCCTAGAATCAGAATCATTTGGTTCTGATTCTTCCTCATTATTTACATTTTAAGAGTTGAGACATTTACGAGGAACAACAATTTCCACAGGAAGATCACTAGAATTACTTGTTTCAAATTTCTAAAAGAATTCTGGGTTTAACTCCTTGTCTGACAAAGTTGGTGCTTTCTTCTTCAATATTACCATTGCCTTCTCCGAAATGCTTCCACCTTTGCTTTTAGGAACAAAATCCTTAGTTGGTGAGGAACCACTAGACAAATCCTTTGCTAATACCTCTATTCCTTGTGTGCTCTTGTCCGACAACTCTGATTGCTCAGGATAGTAACCATCTGTGGCATTGTATTAAAATGATCAGAAAAGCATGGATAGGTAATAAAATGATCACTTTTAAGATGAACTTAATCATCACCCTGAGAAGAAGCTTTCTATTCATCTGAAACCTCATCTCCTTTCCCTCCAATTTTCTTCCACTGTTGCAATGCCTCTGTCATGCTATCTCTTACGGGTTTTATCTGAAAATGACGAGTGATTTTTTTTCCAGTTGATACAACCTTAGAGCAAAAAAGTAACACTTCCTTTTACCGTGATCTTTTGGACGATACTTCTCAATCAAGGAAGAATACTTACTTCCTTGAAAATTGCAATATAATATTTTTAAGAAAATTGAAAATTTAAGGTCTAATACATAAAAGGACAGATTTTAGGAAACTACCTTGTCAAAATGGCAACCCTTAAACACTGTAAGTGTAGAATTTGCAATCCTTCTGTAATCAATTTGTTTGAATGCAGTCATAGAGCACACAAAGAATCACCTGCAGCTTTACGTGTTGCCCAATCTGTACTCCCAAGACATTCATGAATACTTTGAATCTCGAACTCATAATATTCAAATCACAAAACTACCTAATTTTAACCAACTCAAGTTAGGTGACAACAAAGATCAGCCTGCTACCAAGTTGTTGGCTAGATGAACATACCATAGAGCAGAAGTAAGAAATTAATTTCTTCTCAAACACTAACATCTCAATTTTGATAACTTCAAACATAGAACTTAGTCTAAATCACAAAGTGGAAATGGAAATTCCAACAGTTATATGAAGTAGGTACACACAATAATATAACTTTCCCTATGAGAAACTTGTTGTAACCAGCTTTTAGTCAATACCTTAAAATTGTAAATAGAAATGGCGAGACATCGAGCAAGGGTCAAGGAAGAAGGAGCTCGGTGAGTAATCAATAGCAAAAGAGCCTAAAAAATGTACTGATTCAGCTCGATTCAAATGCAAATCTACAGTACTGCAATAACAAGTTTATAGTAAGCAGTTGCATAACTTCATACTCATTTCAATTTTTGCCTCTGTAAACAAAACATGGCGATTAACCCAAGGATCATATTTCTGGAACTCAAGTTTCTCTGCGAGCTTCTTAGCACTCTTCCTTTTCACATAGAAGAATCCAGTCCCAGCAGCCGAGACAAGGCAATATAACAACGGAAACTTATTACATTAAAGGAGAGAATTCAAGAAAAACATAAACTATTTGCACATGTAAGTGACTTTACAGAAGATAATAAAAGGGAAACTTACTTTGCCTCCTCTACTCTAGCTATCAATGCATTACCTCTAATTCTTTCTACTTGATGTTTAGTTCATTTTTTGGAATTGCATTGTTATATTCAACAAGGGGGTTGTTAAAGAATGAGCATAGCACTATAATTCTTATATGCAAGCATCAAACAATTCTGCCAAAAGAGAATTGTTGTGTCTCTTTAGTTGACACAAAGACACATAGATTGGTATTCCTTGAACCTCACATTTCGTTAAACATAATTCTCGATACAAAAATATGGAGACAAAAGGGCATCGTACCAGTCTTTGTCGAGGTTGATACCTACCATTTTATAAAAACCTCTCTCAACGATTCCATCCAAAAAATCGTTTGGCATCCAAATGAAAATTACAATACCGCGAATACTAAGTAAACATGAAGAGCACAATCAAATACCATGATAACAAATAAATATCAAGAGGATAAGGTAAATGTTGACCACATAGGCGAATGGGAGCTTTTAATTCAAGGAGATTAGGCTAAGAGAGGAAGATTTGTCATGCATTAACACATAATTGATGGATCTCTGCCTCAGAGAGCTGCACTTGCTTGCCTCCTTTATCCTCCAACAACCTCCTTATTATGTCATCCAACACCCCCTTATCCATCATTCCTTCCATAGTCATCATCATCATCATCTTAATTTCCAAAACAAATCCGCCTCCTAAGTTCAATTTGAAGAACTAAACTTGAGTATGAAAAGTATGTTTTGGAAGGAGGAAAGCTAAAAACTTTAAGGTCAAGAAAGACAACCCATATCAATTACCATATTAAAACTGTGAGATGACAGAATTAAAAGGCAGTTTATATGGAGAGAGAAAAAGGGAAAGCGTGAATTCATTGAAATGCATCGAAGTAACCAACTTTACGAGAAACAAAGTGGGAAAAGAGTGAAACGATTGGTGACTAGAAAAAGCATTCAAATATAGCTTAGAAGGATGATAAAAAGAATCTAAATAATCGAGCTTGAAAAAATCATACTCAAGAAGATCAAATGGCCACTTTGTAGAGATATAGGAGAATTGAAGAAAAACAAAGGAGAGACAAAAGATGCTAGAGATTAGGAATGTCAATGGGTCGGTCCGGCCTGGCCTGCCATTTGTTTTTTAAGCAAAAAAAATTGAAACAACGACGTTTTGGAAAAAATGGGCTGGTCACAGGCTGGGCTGGGCCATTATTGATATCCCTACTAGAGATAGCAAATGAAAGAGAGAAACAAATAGAAGATCGTGAAAAGAGAAGATTGTTTAAAGAAAAAAGAGAAAAATCCTTACCCCAAAACTCCATTTTTGAGTGAGTGTATGCTGGCTCATTACCGATGCCCTTTTAGGTATGTGAGTATTCTTTTTCAATGACACAATCATGATCAGAACAAAGGAGTAGAAGATCAAATGCTGGTAGAAGATTATGATCAAAATAAAGGTTCGTGAAGAGAGAAGACACTTAAAGAAAAAAGAAAGAAAAATCTACCCCAAATTCGTCATTTTTTATTAGCTGAAGGCCAAGCACTGGTCCTCGTTAGCTTTTTTAAAATCAGCTGATTTGATTCAATCAGCCAACCCAATCAACTGATTGCCAAACATAATGGGCGGCTGTTTAACATGGTCAATCAACTAATTTTTGGCTCATAAGTCATTCACCAAACGAGGCCCTTGAGTGATGAAGGGTTTGTACTCTGAAATCTAGATTCTCTTCTCTGAAATCCAACATCAGCTTTACCATTTTAAAGTTAATAATATTGTAAGCAAATTCTAAATCTCTTAAAACTCAACCATGTTAAATAACTTAAGTCGACTAATTTAGGTCTGTAGCAATACAAGAGATAGAACATATAGGCTATGTTTGGCAATCAGTTGATTGTATTTAGCTATTAGCTGATATCTGATTATATCAGCTGATTTGACCAGCAGATTACATTAGTTGTGTTGTTAAAGGTGTTTGGTAGAATTAGCTGTTTAGTATTAATTGTTTATGTATAAATGACTTATAAGGACATGATGTACAAAAAAACTTATAAGGATTTGAATATTATAATAAAATTTGTGAAATTAGGACTATATTAATTAAAAAATATAATTATCTATTTTCAATTTAATGAAATCTAAATTCTAATATCTTATATGTCTACAATATTTTGTCAAGATAAATAATCAAATGCGTGCTATTTTCTTCCTTTTTAAAGAATAACACATCTCTTATGATTGATTGGATGTATAAAAAATAACTATTGGTATATATTGTAATTTATATTCATCTTGGATTTTTTATAGATAAATCAATTATTTGCTACAATTTTAGAATTTAACAAAATTTTTATTAAAATATTCGAACCAATCACATTATTTATTTATATGTTAAAAATGATCCTAAAATATCATTTTATTTTTAAATTAAATTATCCTTATTTATTTATCATATTACCATTTGCCTAGTTTTTTTTGTTATTTAGATGGATGATTTACTTAATTTGGAACTTTTTAATTTATATTTTTTATCAATTCAAAAGTCACTTGATTTTATTTTTTTAATTATTTAATTTTCAATTTAAAGGTTGCTCACTTTTTATGGATTTGTTTGTTATAAATTTATAATGAAGATTGTCAATCACCTCATACAAAATTACACTTGATTATACAAGATTAAACATATAAAGGCAAATAACTTGTTCAAATTTAAGAGATTTAATTTTGAAAAAATTCGAGATAAATACAATCTAAATTTTGATATATCATAATCTTACATATATATGAATAAGACTTTATAATACCTTAACAATTGAGTATTTTCAATGATTAAAATTCAAACATGTCCCAAAAACCAAAATAAACTCAATTAAAACAAAACGTATGATATGAAGAACACAAAAGCCATTATATAAACCGATGTACAAATTCTCTTTTGCGAAGGTCAAAGAATTTCAACTATATGTAACTTTCTATTTCATCAATTATACGTACCTTTAGAGACTATTTTTATATCTCGAACTCATAATATTCAAATCATAAAAGAATAACTATTACTATTTACTCTCTCATCTTTTATCTGAAATTTCAAATGCTTGCAGGATGAAGAACAATTCATAGATGGATTCCAATTGGCATTTTTCGTATTCATTTAACTTTTGTGCTCACGTACATTACATTCAAAGAATAGTCAAATTTTCTGTTAATTGGTGATTGGGTCACCTTTTTTGTGTCAAAGAGCACATGAATGTCATGAATTGCTATATTATTGACTCCATGTAAGATTTGATGATCCATTTGGTAGATAGCTTAAAGGCACCCCTATTAATAGATCGACCATAACCTTGATTCTAGCGAGATGACTTGTATGGCTTCTAAAAGTGAAAATGATCGATCATATGTTCTATGACATCTGCACCTTCTCTATGTAGTACGTGATCTTTGATCTGGAACTAATTCCTCTGCGAAAACAGGGTCCTATGAAAGAAATTTCAGAATCAATAACAATTGGAAAGCAATTAAAATAAATAAGAACTACCATAAACATGTGTCTGCGTAACGGAGAAATTGGCAGGGGATAAAGAGAATTACACAACATGATCGTAGCATTTAAATGTTCTGATCTAATATCAGTAGTAATACCTTCCAACTGTCAAAGTTACTATCATCTGTCAAATCATGCTGCTCAGTGCTACTGGCCTTACAGTGCTCTTCATAAACAAAATGTGGATATTTTTCATTGAGATAATCTTCCCACTATATAAAGAAAGCAAATCTTGGGTTTATTAAGCACTGATCCAGCAACTTGCACCAAAATATTAAACTGCAAGGAGATATACCTTAGGAAGATCACTGTTACGCCTAATTGATGACGTTCTCTACCCCACAATGTCTACATGTTTTCTATGAAGGATACAAAATAATAAACTGGAAAACATTATAAGAGCTAGACATTAATCATGAGCACCTCAAACAGGCAAAAAGGATACGGTCATATCCCACACTTGAATAAACCACACGACGCTTGAATGTCTGCAATGTCAACCTGCATAAATGTGTTAGGTTCTACTATTAGTATGCAGCTTAAATATTGAATTACAGTTCAATTAACTCGGTACAAAGAATTTTACATATTGTAAGTCAAAGCCATAGATAAAATAATAATCACCAGAATCTTGTATCATGCGATTAAGCAATGGAGGTTTGCCCTCGTCGTTTTCAATTATGTTGTGTTTGGTTGCTGTCCCTGTCAGTGGGGACAGCAGACAAAACATAAAAATCCTGTCCCCGAGAGGTATTTGGTTGGTGTCTCCAATTTTTTGTCCCCCGTCCCCGGATGACAGGGACAAGCATTTTTGTTCCTCTAAAAATTGAAGGACATAAACACTTGTCTCTATCTCGGAAACACAAAACACAGCTAAACAACCCGACTCCTCTCCTTGTCTCTCTGTTCATCTGGAGAAACAAAATATCGCCCTCTTCTCCCACGAAATCAATCGTCTCTGTTGACCGACAAGTCTCGCAGCTTGTCTCTCGCACGCTGCCCTTCTTCCCCAACACGTTTGTCTCTCCAGGGTAATGTCGCTCTTCCTTGCTTGACGTTTCTCTGGTTGCGTTAATGTTGTACATTGTCATCTTCTTCTAACCCACAACTGGTTGCTCTACTCTCTGTCCCTCTTATGAATCATTTTGTCGTTGACCCGGAGACCCACTTTTTGTTCATTACTAACAATGCATGCCTACTGGGTTTTTGAGTTTCCATCATCTCTGGAGTTTGAAGTTTGTTGCTTTAGCTTCCGGGAAGAAGGATTTTGGTTGGGAGATTTATTCACTTTTTTGTGTTTTGTTGATGCACGAATTTGAGAGGGGATTTGGTTGGGGATTTGTAGACTGATCTGTTTTGGGGATTTGGTTGTATGCAAAATAGGTGAAAATTTTGTTAGTTGCCAGCATCTGTTGTAGTTTTAGGTTCCATAATGTGTATGCATTGTCCCATTGTGGTTGGATCTAAGTTAGCTGTTCAAATTCCCTAACCAGAGAAGAAGGAAGTGATGAAGAGGGTTAAATTGATATGGAAATTTGAACATGTTTGCATATAAATGACTAAAAAATGATGCATGAGAGAGTTGGTTTTCAAGTTGGTCAAGTTCATGTTATCATTCGAGTACTCTAACATGTTACGGTTCATTTATAAATTAATTACTTCTACAGAAATTGTGTTTGAGCAATATCAGTTTAGTTTATGGAATTGAATTCTATCCATTCATTCCACATGGTGTTTCAAACATATGGCAGTTTCATTCTTCAAAATTAAATTGCAGAATCACTTTTCATAGGTTGTAATGCTTGATGCTTGCAATTGCGTAAAAATTTTCTGGGTTTTGGATCATCCTCTGATTTCCTTTCGAAGTTTTTAACCTGTTTTGTTGTTTCTGTTTATGAATCCTTGGTTGTTGTTGATCGGTGAGAGGTTGCATATATCTCCAAAGATTTTCTTCAGTTTCTTTTGACAGGTATTTCCTATTTTTTGAATTTAATCAACTGCTTTAATTCTAAATAAAATATATTCTTGTATTGTTGGTTGGAAAATGTTGATGTTTGTACGATATTCATGCTTTAGAGACTTGCATTGTAGATATTGAAAAAAACCAGGCAGTTTGTATGTTAATTATGATGATTAACTTAATTGGTTGATAATTTATAGCTTTAATTGTACAATTTGTATATGGATTTTGCTTCTTTATTTGAAAACATCTACCAAAAATGCATAAAGCATAATCTATACCAAAAACTCAACTCGCACTATAACTTTATACAGATGGAAATGTTCTTCTAAGCAACAATGTAACTTACAAGTTATAGGTAGAGGATATATCCATATTAAGATGTATGACTACATTATTAGAATATTGACTAATGTTTTCACAAAGCATATATCCAGCCTTTTCAATTCTTTGGATTCCTGTGGGCTTCTTTCAATTTTAGGGGGTTATTGTTGTTTCCTCAAACGAAAGGTGCACTCGATACCAGTGTATTGACCTTCAGACTTGCGAATAGTGCTAGAGTTTTTTCTTTTTTTTTTCAATGGTGAAATCATTTCAAGCCTAAAGATAGTGTCTAAAAAGAGAGAGATGCATTATCTTCTATTTGAAAGTGAGTTCCCCTTTACATAAGAGTGTATAACTTAAAATATACAAGGGGATTCATTCCCTGTTTAAAGAATATGAAGAGTTGAAATTTTATTGATAGTTGATTGTTGGTGGGTGTAAGATGGTTGGTTGTTGAAAGGTGTGAGTCCTATCTAAGTAAGGAGTAGGTTGGCTGGCAGTTACAGTATAGAGAAGTATATTAGTTTTTCCAAAGAGAAGAATATTCTTTTTAAGACCTAGATTTTAGGCATGTATGTAAATGCAGAAGTCCCGCAATTGCTCTTCTTCAGGGCCGCACATTTATCATCTGAATGCTCAGTCATCGCACACTAACATTTATTACTTAATTAATAACTGTTAATTCAATAATTTTCAAAATATTGGATTCATAGAAAAATTTTAATTAAATGTAACAAATTCATTTCCTACCTTAATAATTGATGTATTCATACATTATAACAAACTTGATAGTCATACATTATTTGATAGCCATTGATTTATGATCAGATGCATTTGTGAATGTCAAATGTGTATTAAATTTTTATTAAACCCCCGAAAGTAAAATGGTTGTGGCTTGTTAATGATCATGAAATGTTTTACTCTTTGCAGACAGTATTTATTTACAAACATGGATAACAAGGTTCATGATGCAATGTTAAAGTGCTTGACTTTGCTTGAGCTTTGGAATGGGGAGTTGGAATTAATGAGAATGGTCATATTGGTAATCGTATGTATACACAAAAAAACGAAGGAGGATTGAAAATGCATTAGATGGTAGGGCATTGACAATGCCAACTAGGCAAGCTAATATAGATAGGATTTTGAATGAGGGTGATAGGAATAGCCAGTGGGATTTATGGATGGACTTAAATGCATTTACATTGTTATGTGAAATGCTTTAAGTCCACGGTGGGTTGACGAATACTGGCCATGTGCCTATTGAAGAAAAAGTTTTAATCTTCCTCAGAATATTAGCACAAAATGAGTCTAATAGAGTATTACAAGTTAGGTTGATGAGGTTCGGAGAAACAATAAGTAGGGCTTTCCATAGTGTGTTGAAGGCCGTACTAAAGTTGCAACATCTGTTGTATGTGAAGCTCATACCAATTTCAGATGATTACACAGACAATAGATGGAAATGGTTTAAGGTTAGTAAATTTAATTAGCTACAATAAATTGTCTAATGTAACTTTGTTAAAATA
>JANQBM010046817.1:0-10039 GCA_025594535.1 Erythroxylum domingense | reverse complement strand
TTCAATTTTAGCATTTCTTTGATTCTTGAAGTTTTATGAATTTTCACTTGAATATGGATTAAATAGAAATTGGTTTAATTGAAGGGAATCAAGAAAACCTTACTCAAGAGCAAGAGGAAAGGTAATCTTAAGCTTGGAATTTTCAGGAAAATTAGGTGGGTAATTTATTTATAGTTATTGTGTAATGGGTAATATGCCTATGTGTATGTATATGCTTGAATTGCCAAATTGTGAATTGCTTTGATATGGAAAATGCATTATAATATGTTCTATGTTATGCATTAAAAGATGTACGAAATTTTGATATGATTGAATTGTGAGTATGATCATGCTATGCCTTGAAATTGTATCGTGGCATTTTGATTAAATATAAAGAAGAAAAAGCATGAGAATATGAACTTGTGATTGATTGAATTGAGCATGAAAATTGATTATGTTTGGGCGAGAGAGGAACTGTTTCGTAGTCACGTGCAGGTTGACATAAGCCTTCTTCCAACTGCCCGCTTGTGGCACACAAGATCCAAAAAGTGGACTCGCTTCATTCACAGAGTAAACTTTGGTTTCTCTATTTTGTTCCACAAAACCTTCGAATCATTTGGTTGTGCATTTGCATCTTTGATGTGTTAAGTTTTGATAAAGTTATGTATTATGATTTGATGTTAAATCACATCCAATATGTTTTATATGATGATGTATTGAGTTATGAATTATGAATGTTGAACTTACATTGTTGGGTTAAGATAAGATGAACATGTTTATGTGTTTAGATGCATGTATGTTGATTGTGTGGCTCATTGCTAATAGCTATAAATATGTTAGCCACTGAGTTGTGTAGCTCAACCCAAAATTTTCCCTCCTCAGGTGCAGAACGAGAAGATTAGCAATCCTTGCAAGGCATTCGGAACTCCAAGATAGCCAGAACTCTTTTATATTAAGCTAGTGACTATTTTTGGATAGCTTTATAGGCATATCAAACATAAGCATCTTTTGTATTTTATATTAAGTAGATGTGTATGTTGATATGCAACTAAAGCTTGATTAATCATTTACTTTGTTTAGTAACGAGAATGAGAATTTGAGGATTTGATGTTGTGTATGATGATGTTATTTTTAAAGTACTTAGTAGTCGAATAGATATGAAGAGATATTGCATTTTGTAAGCTTTCCTAGGTGTAGAAATTGTTTTATTGAATTCAAAGGAAAAAATGTATCGATTTAGGTAGAATTAACTATAATCGTCTTCATAAAAGATGTAGCTTATCTTTCTAGCTTTCCAACGATATAAAGTATGAAATTTTTGGATATTGGAGTTGAGAGTTATGCTCCTTACAATTTAGTGATGTTGCATAGGAGGTTTGTACATGACAACTATGATGGATGATGAGAGTTTATGTATGTGATGAGTCTTTGAGTTGAGTTGAGTTTTAGGAGTTTAATGCACCCAAGTTGGTAATTGAATGTTTAAGGAGTGTTATTACTTTAGAAGAAATGAAAATGGGAAGGTTATGAGTGACTATGATGTTGGAATGGAAGTAGGAAGCTTTGAAGAGGCTTTGGAGGGGTTTAGGTAACACCTATGTCCGTTAGACGGAATTTAGGTCGGTTAAACGGACCTTCTCGAGTCTGTGAGGACCCCAGTATCACCAATGTCCCTTTGAAGAGACATTATGTCCATTAAATGGACCTTCTCGGGTTTGTTTGTGTCCCAGCTCAGTTCATGTCCCAGCTCAGTTCATGTCCCTTTGGAGGGACATTATGTCTGTTAGGCAGACCTTCTCGGGACAGTTTTAAAAATGTGCAAGTTTTGACCCTCTAAATGGAAATATTTCTCTTCAAAGTCTTCATGGAAATTGTAGAAATAAAAGTTCTCTTCGAAACCGTACTTTAATGGTCTAAATCCAACATCTCTATCAAAAGTTATACTATTCGTCTCATAATAAACTAAAGACCTTGAGCTACAATTGTTCTGAAGAAGTCAATTTATGATTCCTCTACCGGAATTGGTTTTGGCTAGAGAGATCTCATGGAAACAACCTTATAGGATAATACATTCACATCTTTGATATTTCGGATAGTTGGGCTCCTAAAACGGGGTCCAACAGTAGAGCTTATTGTTAACCTACGAATAATAATTGCTAGGAGAGGTATGAGAACAAACATTCAATGAAGTATGTTTAATTATATGTAGGCTGAGATTGAACTAATGACCAAGTCCTTAATGTATTCATCACTTTCATCATCTTTGAATGTTTTCTTTAATTTGGTTTTGTTAGTTTAGTTTCATTTTATTTTCTTATTTGAAATTAAACCAAAACCCTATGATCTAAAACCTAATTGATTTTATTTCAAAAGCTTTGTACACACTCTCTGTGAGATCAACCTAGACTCACCATTGCTATAGTTGTAAGTCTAATTATTTTATAGTTGTAGGTCTAATTATTTTGATTAGTGTTATGACACGCTACGTCAATTTTGCCATCGTTTTCTGGGGGTATGGTGCCTTAGTTTTTGTTCTTGGTTTTAGTTGGTGTTTTGTATATGTTTGTATCTAATTAGTTTCTTTTGCATTTATTTCTTTATCTTTTAACGTTTGTTTGTGTATTTAAAAATTTTAAATTACATGGTTGAAAGTTTTTTTTGTAGCTCATATTCTTAATCCTATAACCATATTGGTGGTTAAGAAGTTCAGGAAGATGCACAGTTAGTCCATCACATTTGACACCATAATACTTCGTAATAGCTATAACTAAGTATCTTGCGCCCTGATTATTGCTTCTCTTTTTTAGAGTAGAAATAATAGCATTAAACATGTTGGCGGAGGTGCAAACTTTGACACTATGATCTATGCACCACAATAAGAAAAGTTCTTTGACCAAACACTTGTTACTTTCAAGTTTATAAAACACAGTATGACATATAAACTTGTGTAATGACAAGTGTGCGAGACTATGAATGATGTTATTGTAGGCATTCTTATAGTCGAAGTTATCCATCTCAGTTAATTCATTCCAATAACGGTTGGCACATAATTCTCATGTCGGTCTACTATGATCGATTATGGGAATCCCCCGATTTTACATAAAGTTTCATAATTCAACTCATATAGTTGACCTCGTAAATGAAACCACAGATCCTTATAGCTACTAAGCTTATATTAAAGAGAGGTGAAGAATTCTAGGGTGAGTTCTTCATAAATAACATGGTTAAAGTGCTTAAACCGTTCCCATTGGATTCTTCCTCTTAATGTGTCAACTCTTTCTCTCAATCCAATTCCTTTTAATGTTCTCAAAATCTAAGCATCTAGACAAAACAATTTCTTTTTGACTAATGGTTTGCAAGTGTTTACCTTCTTTTTCTGAGGAAATCGAAAAGGGTACTCCACAGTCCGATTACTTTGTTCGCGGCTTGACACTTCAACTTTGCCCTTTGATTGAGTTCCTTGACCGTTTTCTTGATACATGGTCCCATTGAAATGAGAGATGTGAGGAATTTAGAGAGTGATAAAGATTTTAAGGATGGTTGTAGAGAGAAATGAGACAGAATTGACTTCTTAGTTTTAGAGAGAGAGTTAGAGAATGATATGTGTAGGAAAAGTGAGGGTGATTGTAAACATATAGGTTAGGGTAAGGGTAAAATTAGGAGCAAATGCGTAAGAATTGCGTGTCCCCCAATTGCCCTGCCACAAAGCATGATCATGGTCAGGTCGGTCATGCTCGTGACCCTAAAAATTCCTGCTCTCTTTCTCAATTTTTGCTTCTTTTTCTCATTTCACTCCCGAGGTCCTTCCACACTTTATAATTACATTATCACCTCATTGTTTCCCTTACCAAACCATTCTCATCCATTATGAAAACAAGAAAAGTAAGAATTCTCAAGTCATACTTATGCTTGCTCTCCTCAAGGTGTTTAACTTATTTCAAAAGCACACACAAACAAAATTGAAAACCTAATCTAATACGAAGGGTGAAACAACTAAAAGTTGAAAATTATGGGTTACCTCCCATGTAGCGCTCTGTTTACTGTCGCTAGTTTGACATTCTTTGATTGCTCATGGTGGTTCAAATGGGTCATATGGTGGTTCAAATGGGTCATATGATGGTAATAACACTATAACTTTCATGAATTGTACCCAAGCTATTGGACTATGCTTTTTACTACCTTTTTTTCTTTTTCTTCTTCTTTTGATTCTTTTTCCGAACTCGTGGTTGTTCTAATGAGCCCTTACAAGTATAACCTTTTTTGAATTCTTCACAAAATTTGTTGCTCTTTATAGCATCCACATATTTAAAATAATTTCTTTTAAAATTAGACACTATAAATGACACCTTGTCATCCCCCACTCTTAGAGTCAATTCTCCCCCTTAAGCAGAACATCTTTAACTACACCTCTAAGATGGTAGATTGATCTATCATTTTTTTAAACACGCATCCTGGTGGGTGTTATTTCACCAAACTCCATTTTCTTACACAAGGTATAAGGTAACATACTTATACTAGCTCCTAGATCCACAAATGCCTTATTCATTCTGACACTACCAATAGTGCATAGGATATAAAAATCTCACGGATCATCCCGCTTTGTGGTAATGTTATCACTTCAATGGAGTTTTTTTTGCTTAACAATTCATTCTCTAGCTTCTCTTTTATAGATTCCGTACGAGCGAGTCGTGCTTTTAATTGCTCTATTATATCTAGAACCTCATTCAATTCTACTTCCTTTGCCTTCTTCATCGCTCGAATAGGGTATGGAATCAGAGGTTGATATTTCTTAATTTCAATCAGGTTATATTTAACCTTTAAGGAACTTTTGTTGATCTTTCACCTTCCTTGTTCCTCATTATTTTTAACTTAATTGGGCTTTTCTTCATCAGCCTGGGTGATTACCGTTATCCTTTCCTTTGGATTCATCTCAGTATTGTTAGAAAGGGTTCCTGCACTTCTTGTCGACAACGCGTATGCTAATTAGCTCATTTGGACTTCTAATTTATGTATAAAGGAGGCGTGGTTCTTTGTTACTTGTTCAAATTTTCCTTCTAGCTTCTTATAAAAGTCTTTCATTCCCCCAATCTTTTCTAAAATCTTATCTAAGTTAAAGTCCATCGAGTTTGGTTTCTCCTGTTGGAAACCATATAGTCTTTGAGGTCGGAATTAACCTCCCGCTATGTTTAACCAGGAGAAGTTCAGGTGATTCTTACACCCAGGTTATATGTGTTTGAGTAGGGGTTGATCCCCCCTCCTTAACTAAATTGCGCTTCCATATAGTTAACTTGTTCCGATTCATGTTCTTTCATCAGAAAGCGATCAATGGTGTTATGATTATTTTGTCCACACAGCTCACATCTTTGTTGAATGGCTTTCATAAGAGCTGAGGAAGAGGGTTTTATATTATTTAAATGTCGAGTCAAGTCATCAATCTTAGCTTGCATTTCCATGATTAGGTCAATTGCTAAAGCCCTTTTTTGTTCGCAAAGGGTTGTATGTTGTCTACTCTTGTCCATCGTCCAAAGACAACTATTACTTGCCATTTCCAACAACAAATCCTCCACTTCATCAATCGTATTCCTTATTAAAGATCTACTAGATGCCACATCTATGATGCCTCGTGTAAATGAGTTAACACCATTATAGAAGTTTTGTAATAGGAATTCCTTTAGTAGGTTATGGTGTGTGCACCTCCTTTGTAAATCCTTATATCATTCCCAAACCTCATAAAGTGACTCCCCATAACTTTGTTGGAAATTTGTTATTTCCTTTATCAATTTTGCAGTCTTAGTGAGAGGGGAGTACTTATCCAGCAATGCATGCACCAAATGCTCCTAAGTTGTGACATTTACAGGATTTAGCAAATGATATCATACCTTAGCTCTATCCCTTAGTGTGAAGGGGAAGAGGCCCATCCTAATGGCATATTTCAACATGCCATGATATTGAAAGGTATCACATATTTCTAGTAAATTTACTATATGTGCGTTAGGGTCCTTATTAGTCAACCCGTAGAATTACACATTTGTTTACAACATGTTTAGAGGGAAGGCTTAATTTCAAATGAAGTTGATTGAACTAACGATCAAGTCATACCATGATTTGCAGTGTTAAACCCCCGTCTCATGAAGTCCATAAAGGTTCACGGATGATTTCCTTGGTTTCCTCTTTGATTAAATTCTTGGTGAATTCTTTCACCATAGGTTCTTCAATTTCTTCTTTTCGGCATCTCGCCCCAAATTGCTTGTTCCAAATAGGTGATATCAAATGTTAAGGTTTCAATGATCTGATTTGAACTTTAAATAACTCTTGTGTTTAAGCAATTGCAATGACACGAGAAGGGAGAAAATTCTTTAGACTAAAGGAATCCAACTAATCCTAACTAATTACTTAGCAATGATCTTAAAAACTTATTGAGCAAGTCGTAATCTTATAAAACCCTCAATATTCTATAATTGTGTAGGTTGTAGCATAGTATATGAGGTGTCAATCCCACGAGGAATTATCAAACGAATTGAATCCTAATTTGTCTAAGGCCTAAAAGTGTAATTAAAATGAGAATGAAACTAAACAGAAAAGTAAACAATCAAATATGGAGTGATTGAAATGAAAATTATAAATTAATGTAAGGAATCAAATTTGAGCACCAACAATTGATAATTGAAATTCCAACAAGGAAGATTAACAAATTATATGAAAGGGGATTTATCATATTATCAATGCTAACTTAGTCACTTTTGTGTTATGCGGTGTCAGTCCTAAACTTTCGATGGGTGGATTACTCTCTCTTGGGTTGGAATCACTAAGCCCTAAATCATAAACCCTAATTAAGTTGAGATATCAAACATGTAATCTCTCGATTAATAAAACAATCCACAACCTAATTAGTTCTTAAGTGTTCTAATAAAAAATCGGGTCCTCACACGAGATCTCTCTTCGTATAATTACCGATTTGATTATTTACGTGGTTTATTAGATTGTTTAACTCTCATTAACCATCATAATCATTTGTATTTGGTTCAATCTCTCGATTTATTATCGAAATATGCAATTACAACAAATAATCACAACACACAACATCATTAACAACAAAAGCAACTAGATTAACATTAAATCAAGTATAAATCCCTAAAAGAAGTTAGAACATCCTTAAACCAAGGTTCATCATCATCAATTCCATCTCATACATTAAATGAATAAAATAAAAGATAGAAAGAAGAAAAATACTTTGGGAGGACTAGAGGTTGAAGCAGCAGAAGCTCCACTTTCTCTCTCTCCTCCTCTCTCTTCCTTTTTCATCTTCCTTAGCTTTTCCCAAAGTGTCAAATGAAGGCTTGTATTCATGGTTTCTTTCTTTTTCTTTTATAATTTTTTTCCATTTAAGGCCTAAATGTTCGAAATAACCCTCGAAAAGTTGAGTTCAAAAGTAGTTCCTATATCTATCATTGCACCTACCCACGAACAATCATGGCACTTAAAAATTGCTTCTGTCACGATCGTGGCCTTGTCATACCTACTTTTTTCATGATTGTGGCCTTAGGTCCTCTGTCAGGCTTCTTACAAATGTTCTTTGTTCTTCAATATCTTATCTCAAATACTAACAAACACAACAAAACATCTCAAACACATAAAATTAAAGCTCAATAGCATGCTCTAACCTACATAACAATCAAAACACAAATATCTAACTAACTAACACAATTCTAAACCTAAGCATGCATAAATCAATTAATTAACAACTGAAAACATACTAAAATGCTAACTAAAACATCATGCAACCTTATCATTATTCCTAACAAGCATATCAAAGAACTCTTAACAAAGAGTCAAATAAAAATAAGTATAAAGAAGGATGATCTTTTCATCTCCATATTCGATTTAAAACCAATTTGTTAAAGATTCAAGATTTAGGATCCTAATATGTTAATAACAAACCACTTTTTTTAATAAAAAGGAGACATATCTAGACCTAGAAATATTGAAAATTAAGTACATCCACATTTAGATCAATTTTCATAATATACCATTTGGAATACTATTCCATTATAAGGTTGAGTTACTTAGCTAGTTTCCTGGGCAAACCTTTATCCTTTGATTAAGATATAGTTGAGATGAGAAGAATAGGTTATGTAAAGGTTTGTATTAAGTCCGAAAGAGCAAAACAATCCCTAAAGTTTACATTGACGTCTAAATTGGACCCTAATGTTTCAAGGTATTCAAAATGGACCCTAACGTTTACAAAATGTTCAAAATGAATCCTAACATTTCAAAACTGTTCAAATCCTGACCACTAATGGTGTTAAACCTCCATCAGTTAACTATTGACGAGGCAAATTTTTCAGTGATATGGAATTTTTTTAAAAAAATCTTTTAAAGTAAGACTCACCTTATGATGAAAAAAAAGAGATGAGTCCTACTATATATAACATGGCTGCGTTTTTGGGATAGATCCTTTTCTTTATGACATGGCTGCATTTTTAGGATAGATCCTCTTCTTCCTTTTTTAAAAAAAGCAGCATAATGAACTGATAGTCCACCAAATTCTGCACTATTTTTATATGTCCATTATTTTCATACGTCCATTATAACATAAAGGGACAATTCCTTATTGCCTGCTTTTTCATGGATAATTGAGAAGCAACCTAGGCTAGGAAGGCATATAGTGGTGGGAGAGTTACATGGTTCTATATAGAATATTTTTTAATTTCATGTCATTCATAATGGCAGACTTTAGGCAAGTGCTTAGATATCATTAGATATCATCCAGGCAAAAGAAACTGTGGTGATGAGTGAGGCCACAATGGAGCACAATTGAGTTGTTTCCTTTATCCATTTCTCACCCTCTTTAACCAATTCTTTGCGCTCTTCAGTGAAAAAATGTTTTGGAGTTTGATTTTACGAGTTTGACTTTGTTTTATATGATAGTTGAGCAACTTCTTCCACTTCCTGCACCAAAAAGAATAAATCATTTACAAAAAGAATGGAATATAAATATGATATAGAGTTTGTAATTTGAACTTGTACCATTAGAGTTCCCTTTACAATTGAAGAATTGCTCCAAAACTTGAAGTTAGAGACCCCAACTTGGAGCTAAATGCATGTTTCTAGCCAACAAGAGTATATTCTTTTGTAACTGTATTTGATATATCAAGTTGTATACATTTTCTTTCCTATTTTAAATTGCTATATGAGATATGAAGTAGTCTTTGTTGTCTATGAAAATAACATCAGGAATTGCCCTCATGATCATAGAAACCATCTCAGATATACCCCTACTGACAGCTATTGAAAACGTAGCTATCCTAACCCCTTTTCCATCCTTTGATTCTGCAACTACTACACACAATGTGAAGGTAAGTTCATCAACTCGTTTTTCATCAACTTGGTCTAGCATATTCATTTCAGATATCCAATATGTATGAGGGGTTCAGTAATGGATTATGGACTACTTACATTAGGATTCTCCACATCAAGTCTTCTTCGAGTCAAATTGTTTTTCTCCATGGAGTATTTCTTTTTATCTTTCATTTCCATAGTTAAACTCTTCAAGTACATGCAGCAACAGATATGGTGTAAATCTAAGGAGCATATTTGCACAATCATAATTAGTTTGTTATGCTATGAATGTAATGCCCCAATATATACCCTCGAAGCATTATATTATGTTTAGGGTGTATTAAGAAGTGAACACAAAGAATTAAGTGTATCTAACCATAGTAAGGGATATAATGGTAATTAATTTAAAAGACAGGGATAAATTGGTAATTTATTCATTTCAGCATGGACATGAATAATTACATGTGAAATAATGAAATAAATTGATGACATTATATACCAATGTGGGAATTAAAGGAAGAAGAAGGACTAAATGTGTAATTTTGCCTAAAATCAACATATGGTCCAATGGGATTGAAACACTAAGACTAAAAACTTTATGAAAATGGGAGTAGAAGAGAGGGGAGAGGGATGTGTATGTAGGGTTTTTGTAACACCCCACTCCCGCCGAACCCGAACCCGATATCGACAGTGATACCCGAGTCCGTGCCCCGCGAGGGTG
>JANQBM010046809.1:0-10039 GCA_025594535.1 Erythroxylum domingense | reverse complement strand
AGTCATTGTCTCACAATTTGGCCATAGTTCTTAGTCAGCTGAGTGTAGTAAGTCAAAAAACTGTTTGGATTGTGGGTTGGGTTCTTCTTCAAGATTTTCTATATTTTCCTAAAAGGTATAACTGGCTGCATTATAAGCTATTTGCATGTAAGGATTTTCATTTACATCCACATTATTTGTTCTAAATTCAATCCCCCCTTCAAACTCATTTAAGCTCACTAACGATTGTGCTTCATTACCCCTTGAGGTGCTACTAATCAACGGTTCCCCATGTGATGTCCACTTAAAATAATTTGGGACAAACCCTCTTCTCAACAAATGCCTATTCACTTCATTAATAGGAAGGAAACGAACATGCTTGCACTTTTTACATGAACATCTGATCTTTGGCCCATTCATATATGCAGGTTGAGAACATGCATAATGAATAAAAGCTTCAACACTCTCAACAAACTCAGGATTAATGAAACCATCATGTGATAATCTTCTATACATCCAAGGTCTATCAACATTACTCATTTCTGCAAAATTGTTTATTTAAAACAGTGATTCCATAGTTAGTATCCTTCATGATCTCCAAAATTTACAGAACATCTAAACTTTACACAACATCCCCTAAGTATTAACTAATTGAATTAATCACTTACACTTGATTTCAAAACTATGGTACGTGGCATTATTTACACCTGTGAATCGAGAAAATAAGTTCTCGCTGTGACTCCTAGGCTCGTGAAATTTTTCACCAATAAGCCTTACAAGAGTTACATCATGGGTTTCTAGCCTATATATCGTCCCAGGAGTTTATTATGGAATGAATTGTCTTGTTAATGAAACGTATTAATTCCTTGTGTTAAAACTATGTTTGCATTAATCACAACGAAGTTGAAGTATTAATTAATCTAATTAATCACCTACAATTAATCGATCGAATTAATCACCAACAATTGATTTCAAACTCATATAGTAAATACTTAGACTATTAAAGAAGAACATAAAAACTCTTCAATGATTGTAAGAATATTCTAAACAACAATATCAAACCAAAACCTCCTTTGTATTCACACAAAATCCAAAGCAAAGAAATGGATCTCGTATCGTACCGACCAATACAAAATAGGAGTACATAGTACCAGGTTTAAATACTGATCAGTACCAGCCGATATCAGCAGGTACCGATCGATATTATAAATACCAGCCAAATACTAGTCAGTACCTGAAATTTTGAAAAATATAAGGACTAAATTGCAAAATTTTCAAAAAAATTTTAAAATTTACACTTCCAGCCTCTCTCTCTCCCCACCCCATCTTTTCTTCAAAGTCTTTTTAATTTGTTATTTAGTTAAATTTTTATTGTGATTTTTTAAATTTTATTTTAAAATAAAATAAATATTTTTTTACTAATAATAATTATATTTTAAATAAAAATTAAAAATAAATTATTTTATTTGAATTTATTTTAATCTTTTATATAATATTTATTAATAAAATATTAATAAAAATATTTTTTAAAAAATAAATAATTTAAAAATAATTATTTATAAACTTATGTTTATTTTATATATTTTTAATTATTAAATCAAAATTTATTTGAAACATATATTTTAAAAATATTTTTAAATTTTATTATATTTATTAATAATCATTAAATTAATTTTATAAATTAAATTATGATATTTATAATTTTATTAATGATTAATTTTTATTAATTAAATATATAATATATTTAATTGATAGTAAATTAAATAATATATTTTGTTTCATGTTTCAATTCTACTTTATTATTTCCTTATCACGAACTCTTGTTGTAAATTATAATAATTTGAGAGTTAAAGATATTTATTATTCTTTTTATTGGATGTTTTGATGTAATTATTATTTATTATATAATGAAAATTGAAATTGTAATATTTTAAATATTTTAAATATTTTATATTGTTCTTAATTTTATATTTGTATGATATTGATTGTCTTTTTTTATATACATTGTGGTTATTATTTATATGTGAAATATGTGAAAATTATTGTTATTTCATATTAATTGTGATTATTATGTATTATTTTGATTTTTGAAGATAGGATTAAAAATTCAGGACTATTTTGCAATTTTTAAAAAATTCAATTTCTATTTCATAAATTTAAAAAATTACCCGAAACAGTACCTGGTATTGACCGGTACCGATACAGTACTATACCAGAAACCAATCCAATACCAAGTCTGGTACGGTATTCATAACATTGATCCAGAGTTATCATAATTGTATTATTAAATCAATACATATGGTAAATATTAGTAGGATGACTAACCTGAATGAATGGACAACTTCAGACAACAACGAAGAAAGATGAGCGACGCTCTTCAACATAATATAAGGCTTGCGAAAAAGAATATTATTATGGAACGAATATTCAACATACCATGCTTTAGTATTCTTGAAATTGTAAGCATCATAATTTATAGATATTTAGAGTTGAAAGGTTTCACAAGATATGAACAACTCAAAATATCATACCTCAAAGTTCTCATAAAACTGAATTGACTAAGCAACATAAACAGAATAAAAGGATCACATAATCACAATCTAATATACATGTTATAAAACTTGTATCCAGAGACATTAAATCACTTATTCTTCAAATGCAACTATACACTAATCATTTGATTGAAAATATTAGCAATTGTGTCACTGTTAAGAGATTGAACGAAGGAATATTGGTCATTTAACAATGCAACTTCAACAATAATTGTAAGTTTGAGCAAAAAATTTCAAAAAAAGGAAACAAAATAAAAAAAAGTTTCTTTTTGGCATAAGTTCATAAACTATGGTATCATCTTTTTGTCTAATTAATAATGTTAGAATTTACGTATTAGGTCTAACTTTATGTAACGAAAGAAGGGAAAAAAGAAAAAAAAACATTACTATTCTTCTATGATGAGATGATATACTTAAATATGCTTTCTAATTAAAGTTATCTTTCAATTTAAATATTTACTTTGTAATGCATTAAATAAGTATTATTTGTGTGCATAACTATAGATATACTTGTTAGTCTATGCGAAGCTTAATTAATTAACTTGTAAAGTCACTTCTTTATAGATATAAATTTCTTATGACTTTGGTTTAATCATTTGACTCGTAGCCTCTTACTTATATGTAATCAATTAAATGATTAAGGACATATTTTACTTTACACCTTAATTTTCAGTTACAAATATCCAAAAGGGTTAAATTTTATTAAATTTTAAAAACTTCTTACCTCGACGTAGAATGAAGAGTAGGGTGGGAGAATATATTATTTCAGGAATAGAAAAAAGAAAACATGGACAAAAGAAATAAATGTATTTTTAGATAAAGTTTGATGAGATAATAACAAAACATTTTAATATCATATGCTTTAACTAGCTTATCATCAAAAACTCTATATCCATGTTGAAATTGATAATGTTTTAGAAATTAAAATACCTAGGAAAAATGAAAAAATAAAGTTGAAAAATGTAAGAAAGATAAAAGAAATTAGGTTTTAAAATTTCTCTTCTTTGCCAATACCTCTTATAAATTATACTCAGCGTCTTCTACTTATTCCATATCCAAATACTTAGTATTGATAATGATTTCATCTAATCAACCTAACAATCACTAGTTACACATTCTCATCTTATACTATGAATATGCTCAAGAAACAAAATTCAAGTAAAGAATGGACTTGTAGTTAAATATAAAATGGACCAATTTTTTCAAAGTGTTATAGGAACCATTAGTTTAAGGATGTGAAGAAATACTAACTCATTGTGGGTTTTAACTAGTTAGGTAATGGATACGCAATGGCAACCAAGCAAGAGGAGAAGAAGATGATAATGAGAGGAAAAAAAAGAAGAATAAAAGTTATTTTGTTGGTTATGCTAATAAGTTTCGATTTTTTAATTTGAAAGGGAAGCATACAAAGGATAAGGTAAGTGAGAATATAGAAAAAAAAGATGATAATAGGAAAGAACAAACGCTTCTTCTACAAGCTTTGTGCCTAATTATAAATACCTTTTGATTATTGGACTCAAGACAAACTAACTTTCAATTTGGTCTTTGTATAAGATTAATGGTTTTGAGATTGGAATAATTTGATTATATATGATTTATGATTTTATGAGTCATTAATATAAATCACACTATACTAATATCTACAAAAGAATTTAGTTAGTGATTTGTTTATGCTCATGATTATGGAGAGTTGTATATATATTTTTGAAAGTTGAAAGTAATTAATTGTTAAACCAGAAATGGGTACATAGAGTAGCCTTTACTTAATTGCAGGAAGTGTTCCTTGTCAATATATGTTTTTATTCCTTATGCAAATTTTTATCCCAATCCACTTTGGCATTGTTTTTGTTAACATTTTATTCCCTATGCAAATTTTTGTACATTCATTTATGCATATATTTAGTTATTAGACTAGCATATATTTAGGGATCTAATGAGCATATATCAAGTGATTTAGAGTTTTCATGCATATTTTCTCAAACATATTCTATTTGTTCTCATTTTATTTCCCTTAAGAGTGAGGCATTGCCAATGCTAATTGTAGATGCCATTTTGTTTCACTTATATGATATACCTTATTAAGATGTACACAATATATTTTCTTCAACCTTGTGATTGATCTTGGAGCAAATTATCTAAGTTACTACATACTAAGACTTTTGAAAATACATACTCAAAATTGTTACCGACATAACTTAATTATAGTGAATTTTATGTAATACAATATGTTAACAATTACATGTATAATCTTTTTTCATTACAAAATAACTCAACACAATTAAATTTTGTTCTAAGAGACATTTCATCAAACACCTTAACCCTAACCCTAAACCCTAAACATTTCATCAAGCAATACCCTTTAACCTTAAACTTTATCTAAAGAACTAAAATCAATTTTTCAAAGAAGAGACATTTCATCAAACACCTTACATGCATCAGAAATTTATCCTAATATGACAACCAGAAAAACGTCTTGTCCCTTCCATCACTATCACTTATACCTTAAATTTGTTTTTCAATCACATAAACGAAATACCCAACTAAATTTTCATCCAATATATGATAAACCGCTTTTGTTTTACAGTGAAAAAATAGCTCAACCAAAGCAGAGATGACAGTAGCCGGAGACATGACGACGGTAGCCGAACACATGACGATGATAGATGGTGGACGGAGAGAAGAAAATGGTAGTCGACTGTAGGAGAGAAGAAAATTGAAGAAGAAGACGTAGATGCGGGTCTAGGGGGACTGTCGGATCCGTTAAATGGAAATCAAAACGACGTCGTTGTTTTCATTTACTTTAAAACACTGAAGGAGAAGCAGACGACGACGTCTATGTTTTGAATTTAGCGACAGAATTTATTAACAGACAAACTTTCTTTGATAATTTCCAGCTTTTTTAATCGACGGACATGACATACCGTCGGTGAATTCTGTCGCAAATTTTTCCGGGATGATGTCCCACCATAATTATGATGGACACGACCGACAAACGACTTTTCATTAGTAAATTGAAAATTTTCTACCTTATTTACCGACGGTAAAATCATATCGTCACTAATTTTTCTAGGATGATTTCCCACCATAATTACCGACGGACACGATTGACAGATGACTTTTTGTTGGTAAATTGAAAATTTTCTGCCTTATTTACTGACGGTGAAATCATATCGTCACTAAATTCCGTCACAAAGTTTGCCTTGGTGATTTCCCTCCATATTTACCAACGGATATTACTACTGCCACTAAACGAAATTTTTCCCGTCAAAATTACTAACGGAATATTTATTTCCGTCGGTAATTTGCAACGATAACTATTCCGTCGGTAATTTTCCATCCCTAATTCCTATTTTTCTTGTAATGACTTGAGTCCATTCAGAATATTGTTGTTGCCATCTCGATGCGGTAATTTGCAACGGTAATCGGTAATTTTTCGTCCCTAATTCTTATTTTTCTTATAGTGACTTGAGTCCATTCAGAATATTTCAAGATTAAAAGTTAACTTTAACTTTCTCAATAATATAGCTAATATAAGAAGCTATTGATTAGTTAACGTTAACGTTTTCTTCTTTGACAACCAAAAATTTACTACCCTTGTAAATAAAAAATGCTGAAAAAATGCTCCTTAAATGTATTGAAAGTGGGTCATGGGCAGGTGGCACTGATATCATGCTCCCCTTGATGGTGGTTATAGGATGCATTTATGAGGTGTAGGATTGATGGGTATGGATGTCCTCCCTATAATGGTGTCGGTGGGATGTGTTCCTAGGAAGTAAAGTTGCACGCATAGAAGGTTCCTATGATGGTGGTTATGAGATGCAAGTCTCGGTATTAGAGTACATTTGCTACCTTCCTTAGTAGTTATCTTACTTTTTTCCTCATAATATTAAATTTTCTACTACTTGTTCCTTTGGATGCTCATAGATGTGAGATGTGAGAGGCTTCAGGGTTTTTGGTTGTTCCAATGACATTAATAGAAGGGTTGCTTCCATTATTTTCCATTCTTCTTTCTTAAGGTGTTGATAACTATTTTTAAAGGTTTTCTTAAGTAGAAATATTATAAGATTTCAACTAAGTTCTTACAAATAGTACCAAATGATGTAGACTAAATTTATTGTAGGTTTCGGGGAAGATCTCAACTCAACGAGCCTATAAAAATAAATACTAAATAGGATAGGAGTGTTATTGATAAATACTTTCACTTACATCAATTAATTGAACGGTGTTAAGTGTACTAATTTTGCTTAATAAAAGTGATTATAAGAACTTATTGCATCTTCTTTTTATAGCAATCATTATTTAGAGTATAAATTGAACTCTTAACTCATTTTTTGCTTTGGACTTAACTTTATTATGTTTAATTAACTTTTTGAGTATTCTTCCTTCCTTGGACTAGTGGGTACTGCAAGCTTTAGTAAACAACTCCTAAAAGAAGATGCTTTCAACAATTCTGCTTGGAATCTGGTGAGGATGTCAGTGTTCCGTGAGAAAGATAGAAGATTATATATTTGGGCCAAAAAGTAAATCTCTTATATTATCTTACAGAAAGAAACTGGGGCCAAAAGGATGTTGATTTCAATTCTCATGTTAATTGACTTTCTTCGTGCATGAATTTGCAGTGATATCAACTGCAGCATGCTTATCGGTTATGCCACTGATTTAAGTTTTTTGTCTTCATTTCTGACATTTCACGTCTCTCTTTTCTGTTGTTTATCAGCGATATTTTGTAATAACTAGATCTCCCTTATTGGGAGGCCAAAAATCCATGAGAGACTCTGAAGTAAATTACACGATTGAGGCCATTTTAGCCAACCCTGAGAATGAGAGCCCGTGGAGATATCTTCGAGGACTCCAAAAAGATGATGCAGAGTCATTGGTGTTGTGAAAATTGACTAGATTAGAGCAGATTCGCAGCTAAATAGTACTGAAAGGAATAGTAATGAACACACAGATTTTATGTAAAAATCCCCTAAATTAGGGTGAAAACTACGGGTAAAGATAGAAGAATTTTACTACTGAGAAAATTAGAGAATTACAAGAAGAAAACTACACTCACAAAATATACACAATATTTCTCTCTCTCTCTCTCTTGTTTATCTCTCTCACCTCACTTCTCTCTTATTTTTGCACTGCCCATATGCCATTCTCTTTGTCCATCTCCTGCCTATTTATAGGCAGGAGGATGAGAATATGGCCAAGCATGGTAGGCACCGAAATGCCTACCATATTTGACTTTCATTGGTGCCTACCATATTTAACAATTCTCCCACTTGAAAATTTGATTGAGAGTCAATCAGATCTTCACAATTCTTTCTACCTTGCCGCTTTATGTTGCTTACGTCTCTGTCAAACCACACGAGGATCGACACCACATAAATTTGTCAGCGTTGATTGCTTTTGTCATAAAATCTGCCAAGTTATCCATTGTATGAATTTTCTACATATCCACCATTCCTTCTTCCACTTTCTCACGAATGAAGTGATACTGAACTCGAATATGTTTTGTCTTTGAATGAAATGCTGGATTTCTTGCAAGATGCAAAGCACTTTGGTTATCACAAAATAGAGTAATATTCTCTTGTTTATACCCAAGTTCTTCCAACAACATCTTCAACCACACTGCTTTTTTACTGGCTTGTGTAGCTGCTACATATTCTGCTTCTGTGGTTGACGTAGCTACAACTGACTGTAGTTTTGAAATCCAGCTCATAGCTCCTTTAACTAGTGTAAACACATATACTGTAGTGGATTTACTTTTATCAAGATCACCTGCATAATCAGCATCAACATATCCTCTGACAATAAAATCTGATCCTCCATAACATAATGCAACATCTAAGGTTCCCTTGATATATCTGAGAATCCTCTTAACAGTATTCCAATGCTCTCGACCAGTATTCGCCATATATCGACTAACCACTCCCATTACATGTGCAATGTCTACAAATCATAGCAAACATTAAGCTTCCCACTACTGATGCATATGGTACTCGAGTCATCTCTATCCTCTCTTCTTCATTGCTAGGACTCATACTTGAGGATAACTTGAAATTAACAAGAAGAGGGGTATAAATTGAATTACAATCTTGCATGTTGAATCGCTGCAAGATCTTCTTCAAATAATTCTTTTGAGAAAGCCAAATCTTCTTATTATTTCTGTCTCGGTGAATTTGCATCCCTAAAATCTTATTTGCTGGTCCCAAGTTTTTTATTTCAAATTCCCTAGCCAACTGTGCCTTTAATTCTTTGATATGATCATTGTTGGGGCCTGCTACCAATATGTCGTCTACATACAACAACAAAACTATAAAATCATCTTTCTCAAACCTCTTGAAATATGCACAAGGGTCTGCATTCAGTCTGTTGTATCCAAGGCTCATGATGAAGGAATCAAATCTCTTATACCAACACCTCGGTGCCTGCTTTAAACCATACAGAGATTTGTTCAACCTGCAAACTAAGTTCTCTTTTCCTTTTTCTTCAAAACCTTCTGGCTGGAGCATATAAATTTCTGCTTCAAGATCTCCATGAAGAAATGCAGTTTTCACATCTAACTGCTTAAGATGCAAGTCAAATGTAGCACACATTGCCAGGACTACTCGAACTATAGTGAGTTGAACTATAGGAGAAAATATTTCGTTAAAATCAATACCTTCTTTCTGAGCATATCCTTTTACCACCAGTTTAGCACGATACCGCTCTACTTGATCGTTACCACTCCACTTGATCTTATAAACCCATTTATTTCTAATAGGCTTTCTTCCTTGTGGTAGTGATGCTAGCTCCCATGTCTTATTCTTATGCAGTGCTTCAATTTCTTCCTGCATTGCTGCCATCCATTGAGATGCTTCTGAACTATTCATTGCTTCTTGTAGAGTTGATGGCTCTCCATTCTCAATTAAAAGACAATATGCAATATTGCTCTCTATAATATAATCTGAGTGCCAGCTTGGTGCTCTTATTGTGTGAGTTGTTCTTCGAGCATCTAAAACATCAGATTCAACTGGTTCTTGCTCCTCGTGCTCTGGTTCAGCTTCAGAAGAATAATTTTGTTCAAATTCCCTTTCCACTTGTATTGTTGTAGTCTCTGGATTCTCTTGTACTTTGCCAACATTTTTTACTTGCTCTTGATCTTTATCTTCCATGAAGATAACACCCCTGCTGATAATAATCTTGTGGGCAGTGGGATCCCACAGACGATACCCCTTTACTCCTTCAGCATATCCCAAGAAAATACATCTTCTGGATTTTGGATCCAACTTTGTCGTTTCTTGGGCATTGAACATCACATAGGCAGGACTTCCAATTATATGGAGGTTGGAATAATCTACTGGTTTACTAGTCCACATCTCCATCGGTGTCTTCAGCTCAATTGCAGTTGATGGAGCTCGATTCACCACATAGCAGGAGGTATTGACTGCTTCTGCCCAAAATTTCTTATCTAAGCTTGCAGTTCTCAACATCGCTCTTGTTCTTTCTAACAGAGTTTTATTCATCCGCTCTGCTAC
>JANQBM010046799.1:0-10040 GCA_025594535.1 Erythroxylum domingense | reverse complement strand
CAATTCATGTGCAATATTCACTTATCTACTATGCATGTGCATATGTAAATGCATGCATATGCCACTGTTCACTAGCAGTTGGTGAGGGGATGTTACACACCATATCTTTCAATCATTAATAAAAAAAGGGAAAGACAACTTTCTTCTCCGTTGTTTGTAGCTGGGGAATTTTTTAATCCTAGTATTTATTTTAGACTGGATCTTAGTAAGCAAGCTGAAGTTAATAGAGGAATGCTTTTAACTATTACAACATTTGTTAACATTGACACGATGCAAGAACTATTAAGCTCACAAATGGAGCTTTATAAGTTGTCTTATCGAGATTTTGGAATGCCGATTGCTATTCGAAAAAGAGGAAAACTTTCTCAAGGTATTAGTTGTTTCCTTTTTCTTATTTTTTGAAAATTAATCATCACTTTATTTTGTTTATAACGCTACTTTTGTTATCTTATAACTTAGAGTTTCTTGGTGGGATCAATTCGGAAATGGCGTTCCAGAATTGAAAAGGTTTGCAATTCGAATTTTTGGCCAATGTGTGAGTGCAACAGGCTATGAATAAAACTAGAGCACATTTGTATTTATTCACTCCCAAAAAAGGAATAGATTGGAGTATAAGAGGTTGAATGACTTGGTTTTTGTTCGTTACAATTTAAAGCTTCAGGAAAAGTATGTTATTATCATTTATTATCATTATTAATTTTGATATAATTTCTTATAATTTTCTAATAATTAAATTTTATTGTTTACTAGGAGTCTTAATAGTACAAGTAGTTCAACTGATCCAATTTCCATTGACAATATTGATCTTTTGACGGATTGGGTTTTTGAAGAACCGAATTTGGTAGATGTCAATGACTTGGAAGATAATCTTGGATGGGAAAGCATTGACATGTTATTTAGTACATTAAATTTGAACGATAATGATGATAAAGCTCTTCTCAATGATGAGGATTTTGCACCAAATGATAACTGGGATCAATGCAGTTATAGAGGGTATCCTCCCGTTGACGATTGAATTTCGTTCCAGGTTATTTTTTCCTCTTTTTTTAATTTTACTTATATTTGATGTTTATCTGTTTATGTTAAATTCTATATATGTAATGTAATCGTAAATATTTTTATTTCAGGTTTAACTTCTACTTGATTGTTTCCTAGTTATGAATTCTTTTCGTAAATTGTAATAGTTAAGAATGTGAATGTTTTGTGACTGTTGGAAATTTTTGGAAATGGAAATTGTTTTATGAATGTTTTGTTAATATTGGAAATTGGAATTGTTGGAAATGGAAATTATTTTATGAATGTTTTATGATTATTGGAAATGGGAATTGTTAGAAATGGAAACTATTTTATGAATGTTTTGTGATTATTGGAAATAGGAATTGTTGGAAATGGAATTGTTAGAAATGGAAATTGTTTTGTGATTGTTGGAAATGGAAATTATTTTATGAATGTTTTGTGAATATTGGAAATGGAAATTTTTTGAAATTGTTGGAAATGGAAATTGTTTTACGAATGTTTTGTGATTATTAGAAATGAGAATTGTTGGAAATGGAAATTGTTTTGAAATTATTGGAAATGGGAATTATTGGAAATTGTTGGAAATGAAAATTATTTTATGAATGTTTTTTGATTATTGGAAATAAGAATTGTTGGAAATGAAAATTATTTTATGAATGTTTTATGATTGTTGTAAATGAGAATTGTTGGAAATGGAAATTGTTTTGTGATTGTTAGAAATGGAAATTGTTGGAAATGTTTTTGTTTCAGGTTTAACTTCTACTTGATTGTTTCCTCGTCATGAATTCTTTTCGAAAATTGTAATAGTTAAGGATATTTATTATTCTTTTTATTGGATGTTTTGATGTAATTATTATTTATTAAAATGATGAAATTGTATTATTGTAATACTTTTAAATACTTTGTATTATTCTTATTTTTATATATGTATTATGATGATTGTCTTTTTCATATTAATTGTGGTTATTATTTATATGTGAAATATTTAAAAATTATTATTATTTCATATTAATTGTGATTATTATTTATTATTATGATTTTTGAAAAAATGGTTGATGTAAACTTATAAAGTATACAACTGCACAATATACCAATAGACTATTTTACAAATTTTAAAACTTTCAGGGACTATTTTATAAATTTAAAAAATTACCAAAAACGATACCCAATATTGACCGATACCGATACAGTATCATACCAGAACCTAATCTGATACCAAGTCCGATACGGTATTCGCAACTATGATGTGGAAGCTTATTAAAGAATAAGTTCACCAAAATGACTCAATTATGAGATCCTAAATGAAATATTTTTATGTGTTTGTAGATTTCTTCATTATCATAGTTGTATAATTGATCCTTAGACTTGAGATATCTTATGTAGGAATTACTATGTTTTGATGTTATTTATGACCCATTCTATTTAGGGTAGCTTAGTTGGTAGTACTTAGATATAGTGCAAACCATATGAAGATAGTTGAGAAAGTCTATAAAGGATTCGTCATTCTAAAGTAATTAGAGAAAATGTTCCATTGTTCTTGATTAATGGTGATGTAAGGAAATTCTCTAGCTAGAGTGAATTGACAATTAAAAAGGTATTTTCAAATATCAACTATAAATCGATTAGTAACTAACAAAAATGAATATGAATGCATTCAAAAGAGTAGACACTATGTCTGCACTCTGTTTAATTGGAACGTTTAGATGAGGAAATTATTAAAATATACATCTTAACTATGCATAAATAGATTGAGTCAAACCATTTTGACATTCCTAATATTTGGGTGGTCACAATATATTACTGGACGTCAATCTTGATTTGTAATTGTAAATTATTTAATTGAAGAATTAAAGATAAATTAAAATAAGCTTTAATTTATCTAATTCTAATTATGAATTGTAATATAATTTATAATCATTGTAAATATATTAGAAATATAATTGGTCACACATAAAGAGCATTTTAAAAGAGAAAATTTAAATTAAATTAAGTTGGACTTAATTGTGAAGTTTGAGAAACTTCAAGGATTAAATATGAGATATTTGATATTTAATTATTAAGATCTTAATGAAAAATAGTTTTAAAAAAATTTATTGCTCCCGTGATTTGATCACAGTTGATTTCTCAACATATGTATAGCAAAACATTTTGGATTTATGATCATTTTGTTGCATTAAGGGCAAGCTTTGTTATGGCCTAAATGGAACCGCTTTCAGAGGTATTGTTGGTAGTAGTGGAGGAAGATTTTCAATGCCTGAACTCAAACCAATTCCTAAAGCTCCAAAAGCCAAAGAGTAGCTATTACACCTTTAAGATTACACCTCTAAAGAGTAATGGAGAGGAATCACAATAGTAGTTCTATCAATAAGCTTATACACAATCGTACTCGAGTCACCAATGTCAGATCCTGATGGACTCTCGGGACTAATACAAGCACAAACACTTGCCATTCTCTCAATGGTGGTAAAGTGATGGTGTCTTCCTCCTCGAGGGTGAAGGACAATGATTCACTTGGGTTAAGAATTGGTTACATTAGTAAAGATACCACGACATGCCAGAGTGTTACCAATAAATATACTAGGGATGGCAATGGGCGGCTCATAGGCCTAGATTAAAGTATTTCCAATAGGTGACCCATGGGCCAAGCCCAGGCTCAGGTTGGCTCGATACCCAACTGTTATAAGCAAAATGACATCATTTTGCTTAGAAGAATTGGGCCTCGGATAGGCTTAGGCTTAGGTTAATTAAAAAATGTTATTTTGCATTGTTAATTTTAAAAAATTGATGGGGCTAACCCATTGCCATCCCTAAAATTTACTCATGAGAGACCAAAATTAACCTAATTTTAAGATTATAGTTTTTTATTTTGAATATTAGGATTTATTTTTTAGTTAAATTTAAGGATACTATGATTAAGCAATAATGTTTAAATTAATATAATATATATATATATATATATAATATTTAAAATATAATCAAATATTAAAATATTAAAATATTTTTAAAAATGAGTCCTACTATATATGTGACATATACATGAAAGTAAAAAATATATAATAAAATACAATAAATTTATCATCTTATTATTATATATAATATAAAATTTTAATGTAATAAGTAACTTATCGTGATATAAACATAGTTATTAATGCAACAACAACAACAACAATATCTTAGTTAAAGTCTTACTACGATGTAGAATCTGTAGAGACTTAAAAGTATGCAACCTTACTCCTAACTGGTAAAGAAACTGTTTTTGATAGATCTACAAGAACAAAGAAGAAGAAAAAGACTAAAATAAGAAGATAAAAATTAAATATTAAAATATTATAAAAATATAAAATAAAATAAACTAGAAATAAATAATTATAAAAGATATATATCCTAACTGCCTAAGCATTGTCTCTCTTAATTTTCTATCAATATTGTTACGACTGGGAACGGGCATTTTCAAACCCCATAGTACACGTAAGCCTACTACTAGCGACAAAATAAATTAAAACCCTAAGAACACAGCAAGTCCATATAATACAATAATAATAATGCACGTCAGAAAGAAGTTTATAACTTATGCAATCCTGTCATTACGAACGCTACAATACAAGATAAATGAAAATAAAGAAAAAAAATACACAAACATAGGTAGGCCGCAATGGACATATCACGGGAGTCACTGCTGCGAAGTCAATGGTAGCTGACCTGAAAAAAATAAAGTTAAGGGGAGTCAGACCTCTCTAAGAAAGCTCACACCGTCCTATGATACCCAATGTTATGCGCACAGTCATGCATGAATATCAAAATACATGCACATCATGTTATACATCCAATCACATCAACAACATAAATAAATTATGGGGAAGAATATCTGTTGGACCCTAATCTCTAAGGATAAGCCCTCACAACTCTAAACCTCAAATAGCTACAGGGAGCTATGCATCACCAACGACCCAGTCATACTCCTATACTCATGCAGTCGTAAGGCTCTCTTAATACAAAGAGGTTGTGGGGAGCCAAGCATCACCAATAGACTAGCCCTCGCTCAAAGCGTCCAAAGTCATAAGCATCACAAATAAAGGTCCAATCGGGAGCTAAGCATCAACCAAGATCGGGCCATAACATATCTCAATATCATAAATAAAACAACTCTAATAGTCATAATCAGTGCCCATCTGGTCCTGATGTATACCCATCAGGTGGCACGTCCTACAGATCTTTTCTTTTCACAACCGAACATAGCAATACATATCAAATTCTTAAGCATGCAATTTATCAAGTAAACATTCAGTTATGCAATGACCAATGCATGTATTCAATGCCTAACCTAACATATCCATTCAGTTAATTCAATATAAAGGCTTATACTGAAGCGGGTATACATTACTGTATATACGCGTTCGCAATATAAATATATAAGTATCGATCGATATATATATATATATATATATATACACACACATGCATATGAATGTGGTTATGCATTTCTACAAGCTGTCATCTATACCAGCATTAAACAATGTTCATTTATTGGTATAACTACAGTAACAGTAAGTTAATATGAATTATTTAGTAACCGAACTCGTCTGTCTGAACCTTCCAATAGGGTCCCGTTCTTGCTATGCCTAGTAAATTGAAAGAAAAATATCTCAACCAGTGCTAATTAGGAGTTATTAGGCTCAAATAAAGATTTAGGTATTATCTGAATTGCCTAAGCAGTCCACTTATGAAATTCAAAAAATTCTCCTATTCTCGCCTAAACGTTCCGTGATTTTTAATTTGCAAACCATTGAAAATCTCACTATGGTTAAGAAAAATGATCCGTATAACTTTTAGAATTTTTAGAAAAAAATTTTCACTAAAGTGACCAAAATGGTCGCCAAAATAGTACCTTCGACAACCAGAGTATTCCCTCAAGTCACCAGAAAATCTTTAGTTTCAGAATTCAATGATTTTTATACTAAATGAAAGCCCTTGATGAGTAGAACAACTTTCTCCGATGTAACATACTCATATTCTCAACAGATTTGAACAAATTGAAGAAATATAAGTTAAAACCCCAATCTCTTTTTCCTTCAACCGACGATGATCTAGGCTGCGACTAGCGACCAGATCATAGGGCTTTTGTTCTTAATGTTGAGATGAGTCGAATGGTGGTGGTGGTGACCAGCAACAACCACCAAAAGCGATGAATCGAAGATTGGCATTTTTCATTAATTTTTCTTCTCAGTTTTTGCTACGATTCTGGTAATAATGACGACTAAAATGGGTATGGTTATGATGAGCTCGTCGAGAGGAAGAGATTGGTATGTAACACTAACCGGTTTGAGTCACCGGTGGTGAAGAATGGTTAAAGAGAGTGAATTCGTGAATAATAGTTTTTGAGGGAAGGTTAAAATGAAAATATGAGAAAATGGGGAAAAAGAAGAAGTTGTCTCTTATATATATAGCATACGGGATGTTACATTCCCTTCATTAGAGATACTTTAAGGAATACGAAATATCTAACTTGAAACTCCACTTCTTTACTCTTCGGATTAACGTAACTCTTTTATCTACTAACAACCATCTCTAGCCTCTGCTTAATCAACGGTATCTTCTCAGATGTGATCTTGATTAATTCTGGGCCCTCCAACTGCCTCTCGCCTACCTCCTCCCAACACATCAGTTACCTACATTTTCGTCCATATAATGCCTTGTATGGTGCCATCCCAATACTACTATGGTAGTTATTGTTGTAAGCGAACTCAATTAAAGGAAAGTGTCAATCCCAACTACCACCAAAATCTATCACACACATCCTCAACAGATCATCTAAGGTCTGAATTGTCCTTTCAGATTATCCATCAGTCTGAGGATAAAATGTCGTACTAAAATCCAATCTAGTGCCTAATTCCTCCTATAATTTTTTTTCCAGAACCAAGATCTGAATTGTAATCCCCGATTCAAAACTATCGATACAGGCACTCTATGGAGGCACACTATCCAATCAATATAAACTTGAGCGAGCTTGGACGCCAAATAAGTAGTCTTCATAGGGAGAAATTGTGCTAATTTCATCAATCTATCTACGATCACCCAAATTGAATCACATCGAGTTCTTGTATAAGATAGGCCAACCGCGAAATTCATCGTGATCCTCTCTCATTTCTATTCAGGAATCAACAGTGGTTGTAGCTTACCTGAGGGCTTCTGATGCTCAACTTTTACTTGTTGACACGTTAAGCATTTAAAAACATATTCAACCACATCTTTCTTCATACCGTCCCATTAATACGTATCACTAATATTATGGTACATTTTGGTGGAAGTTAGATGCACATTGTATGCAGTATAGTGCGCTTCCTATAGAATCTCCTCTTTCAAGTTTTCTATACCTAGAACACACAGTCTCTCACTCATTCTAAGGATGCCTTCTTTATCGATTTCAAAATCTGATAGTCATCCTTCTTGAATGTTATAAATAAGTTGTTAAAATTTAGGATTTTGACCTTGGGGAATCCTAATCTTATCCAATAATACTGGCTGTACCCTAATGCTGGCCAGTAATATTTCTACATCTAAAATCTAAAACTGAGTACCTCGATCCATCAAATCATGCAACTCCTCGATCAAAGCTTTCCTCTCTATTATGATAGGCACCAAACTACCTGAAGATTTCCTACTTAAAGCATCTGCCATAACATTTGCCTTCCTTGGATTATACTGGATCGTACAATTGTAAACTTTTATAATTCCATCCACCTTCTTTGCCTCAGATTTAGATCTTTTTGCTGAAATATATACTTTAGACTTTTGTGATCCATAAAAATCTCACATGTCTCACCATACAAGTAATGTCACCAAATGTTTAAAGCAAAGATTACTGTTGTCATCTCTAAATCATGCATATGATAATTTTGTTCGTGTTTCTTCAGTTGCCTAGAAGCATAAGCAATCACCTTACCATTTTGTATCAATACACATCCAAGGCCAACTCTCGAAACGTCACATTACAATTGAAATCCTCCACCTTCTGTTGGTAAAGCTAATATTGGAGCTAAAGTTAAACACTCCTTCAGTTTTTGAAAACTCTCCTCGCAAGCATCAAACCAAATAAATTGGACATTCTTTTACGTCAATCGGGTCAACGAGACTACTATCTTAGAAAAATTTTAAACAAATCTTCAATAATAACCAACTAACCTGAAAAAACTCCGTATCTGTGCCACGGTCTTTGGTTGTTCCCAATTCATCACAGCTTTTACATTCTTCGGGTCCATTTGTATTCCACCTTAAGATACCACATGTCCTAAAATGCAACACTCTCAAGCCAGAATTCACGTTTTGAGAACTTCGCATACAGTTGATGTTCTAGAAGTGTCTACAATACCAATCTTAAGTGTTTGGCATGTTTCTTATCTGTCCTCTGATCCTTACCTGATGATATCCCGATCTTAGATCAATCTTAAAAAAGTACTTAGCACTTTGAAGTTGGTGAAATAAATCGTCAATTCAAGGTAGTGGATACTTGTTGCAAATATTTACCTTACTTAAATGTCAATAATCAGTACACAATCGGAGAGAACCATCCTTTTTCTTCACAAATAGTACCAGTGCACCCAATGGCGAAGCACTAGGTCTAATAAAACCCTTATCTAACAGATCTTGTAACTTCTTATTTGATTCCTTTAATTCTACAGGTGCCATTTTGTAGGATGGTATAGAAATTGAAGTCGTACCAAGTATTACGTCAATACAAAATTCAATTTCTCGCTCTGGGGGTAACCCTGGTAACTCCTCAGGAAACAAATATGGAAACTTGCAAACTACCGGAATGCTTTGGAGATTGAAGCCCTCTACAGCTAAATGCCTTAATGAGGCCAAAAATCCTTGGCACGCTTGTCTGAGCAACTTGTTGGCCACTACTGCTAAAACTATGTTAGAAAGGGTAGTTTTTCTATCTCCGTTAAAGATAAAACACTACATCCCCTAGAATCTTAAACATCACTTCCTTCTCTCTACAATCCAAGGTAGTATAATGATAGGATAACCAATTCATTCCTAATATTACATCAAAATCTATAACTGGCAATACCATAAGATTCGCTACCAATCTCCTACCATTAATCTCCATAGGACATGAGTAGTAGATCAAATTTACCTCTATGGCATCAATCAGAGGTGTAGATACTGACAGAGACTCATTCATCCTATCTGATGTTATTTCTAACCTCATAGCAAATTTGGGCGACATAAAAGAATGAGTCACTACTGAATCTATCAAAACCATAGCTTTGAATCCACATACAAGAATGATACTTGATATCACTGCACTGGAAGTCCGTGCATCTTGAGGGATGAGAGTGAACACCTTAGCCTAACCACGACCTACCTGTTGAAAGCTAGAGGATTATCCCAGACTGCAGCCTCCAGATCTACCTCCCAACTGTCTCGCTCCAAATCCTCGCCCCTGCTAACCACCAAATTATGATCCCGCTTATGGCTATTTAAATGGAGGTTGCGCCACACTAGAAAAGAACTGCTGATATCCCATCACAGGGCAATCTCTAATCAAATGCCCATACTATCAACATTTGTAGCAAGCTCCTGGTGGTATGTGACATGGACCCTGATGCACTATGCCACACTATTGACAAATGGAAGAAGTTGAGCTTGAACTACTATGCCCGGCAATTTGCCCGCTACTGTTGCTACTGGCACCAGGCGTGAATCTGAATCCTCCCAAATGTCTACGGCCAAATCTCGCCTTCTCATAAACTCAAACAGCCCTCTACGGAGAACTCCCACTAGGGCTGCAATCTATCGAAAAGTTTGATTATTGCTACTTGACAAACTCATTTATTTATATATATTTTCATATCATTTGGATGGGTTTTTGTCACTATAATTGGTCCTTATGATATTATTTGATTATTATTTGAATTATTGTGCCTGTAACATCCCCTCACTAATGGGAAGGGTAAAATAGTCATTTGGAATAGGTTATAAGTGCTTAAAACTATTTTGATATGTTCATGCATACACAT